>JASAND010012364.1:0-49767 GCA_030248195.1 Trissonchulus latispiculum
GCAAAAGCTACTTATATTGCGGAGCATTTAAAAGAATTGAAGACAAGAAAACAAAAATGCTCCTTCGTCGCATGTAAAATACATATGAGTCCCTAGAAGGCAGGTTGTACAATAGCAGAAGACAAGATCCAACCTGTAAAATACATATGAGTGGAGTGGGGTTGTAAAAGAATGAAGACAAGCTGCATTGGCGAACCATATGAGCCTGCCCTATAACGAGGCTCATATTGGCGTACATAACATGAGTCATGAATCTATACCAGAGTTTTTACCTTTGTATTTATCTACACTGTGCACATATATAATATCAATATGTATATACAACATATGTACGTACGTACAGTACATTTCATGAAATCCAGGACTGGTGGCGTAATTTTAAAATTTGCGAAATATCGCGAAGTGACGGCAATTTTCGTCAAAATTGGCGAAAAGTCGTGTTTAATTGGCGACAATTCTTGTTTTTTTCGCCAACTTTGTTTGTAGTTTTCGCCAACTTTGGCGAAAATCGCTAATACTTCGCGACATTTTGCTGTTTTCGCCAATTTGGAAATTACGCCACCAGTCATGGATTTCATGAAATGTACTGTACTTGCTACAAGGGTAGGAAAAGGTCACACCAGTGCCTATGACATGAATGTGTCATACCGTACACGCCTAAGAAATGGGCCCCGTCACTGCCAAATATCCCTCTTTGGAGCGACTGTGATATGACTTTGGCAAGACTTTCATATGAAACCCTTTGTTTGCATTAGTGATTAACACTTTCAGGGCAGAGATCTGTCACTGACTTTTTTCAATGAAATTAATATGGGCAGCATGCAAAAGCTGTGCCTTGTCTGTGACCATTTCAATTGCTCTTAATCACTAATGCAAACAAACTGTTTCATATGAAAGTCTTGTCAAAGTCATATCACAGTCGCTCCAAAGAGGGACATTTGGCAGTGACGGGGCCCTTTTCTTTGGCATGTACTGTATGTTGTTTATAATTCTGCTTGGTACGTTTGCTTTAATAATGTTTATAAAAATACAATATATAAAAGGATTTAGGCAATAGGTCTGTTTCCAGTAGCCGTTTTTGTTTTACGTAGCTGTTTTCAAGTTGCTTAAGTTGCATGGTGCTTAAATACAGGTGACCGTAATCGTATATAATATATAATCATCAAATTGTCATTTGTCGTCAAATCATTATCATTACAACGCCAATATGAGCCTCGTTATAGGGCAGGCTCATATGGTTCGCCGATGCAGCTTGTCTTCATTCTTTTACAACCCCACTCCACTCATATGTATTTTACAGGGTGGATCTTGTCTTCTGCTATTGTACAACCTGCCTTCTAGGGACTCATATGTATTTTACATGCGACGAAGGAGCATTTTTGTTTTCTTGTGGAGGAACCACAAACAAAAGAAAGATTAATTTGGACAAGTATTAATAAACTTATTGGGCCCAGACGTAGAGCATGGGTGTGGTCAAAAATACCGGGTATATACTGAGAGTTTTTATATGAAATTCTGCCGACTGAAAACTTTCTATGCCAACTTGAATCTTCAAAAATTGCCAAAGTCGCCATATTTGAGCAACGATGCCCTTAAAATAGGAAAAAATCAAATTCTGGAAATTCAAAATTTTTGATATATATTATTATTTGAACTCAACGTGGTCGAAAATACACCTACACCAAATTTCAGCTAAATTAGTGAAGGTTTGCGACTTCTATGGCTGAGGGAAGCTTTACTACACAGGATCCTTCAGACTAAATTTAGCTATTTTGGCTATTTTTTGAAGAATCAAGTTAGCATAAAATTTTTTCAGATGGCTGAATTTTGTACCACTTGGCACAAATTAGTTCTCCTATAGGGGTTCTGTATTATGTCAAATTATATAGTCAAGCGGGAAAAAAACCCACTCGCCAATGCGGGAAAAAAACCCACCCCCAGTGTGGGCTTACCAGTATGAGCTATCTAAGATTTTAATAGCCTATCTTGAAGAGCATCCAAAATAACCCTGGAGGGTGTATTATGGTTGCTCCCACTGCTTCCCTGCAAATTTTTTGGGACTTTGAAATTTTTGGAAATTTTGGTCCGACCAAGTGCCGAAATTTGGCAAACTTTGCCGGGCCACCCTGAACTACTGGAAAGACTTAGACCAAAGCGGATTATATGTACCTGTAGGGCATCTGTTGCGCTTCATGATGATATATGTCACACTGCTCTGACCCCTCCGGTGCGACCTGGGGGTGACCTGGAGTTGGCGGGGAGAAAACCCACGGCGGGAAAAAAACCCACTTTTCAAAATTAAATTTGTTTTCTAACCATTGACCGGAAAGGTCAAACCAATACATACATTTGTTTAATAGAGCCTATAGATTAAATTGGTATAGGTTTTACCTGGGTTCGTACTGTTATGGGTGGTCCAGGGGGTCTAAATCGGACACGGTGCCATTTCAAGCCAAAATTTCAATTTTGACCAAAAATGCTCATTTTTGCCTTAAAATGGGTCTAGTTTGGCTCTAAATACAAGAAAAACACGTTTTCTACACGATAGGATGCTTAAACTGCCGAAAATAAACAATTTTAAAAAATTTCCAAAATTTGCCTATGTTTATGTGTTAAAGATACAACATTTTCAAATGACCATATGACCTCAATTTTAATACAAAAACTAATATATTTTGATGCAGTTGTACTAAAAACAACCCGCTCTTTCATTTGGAATGGTTAGAAATGCTCCTGGCAGCTTGCCAAAAATTTTTTGGGGTGGGTTTTTTCCCGCATATGGGTTTTTTCCCGCATTGGGTTTTTTCCCGCCAGTTTGGGACAATTTTTCTCGCTAACGGCACACCCTACAGAGGTGTTCTATAGCTCATAAGAAAGCTTACGACTAGGCCTAGCTACCTGTATAATCAGCATTTCGATATGTCAAACCATTAAAAAGTTCTGGCCAAAAACCTGAAAAGTGGGTTTTTTCCCGCTTGACTATAGATTTACAGCTTGCAGCAGACTTTAAATTTTCTTTTCCTTAGCCAAAATTTCTGACATTTTCGGCAAAACTTGAAGCTCAACTCTCATAGATGTGCATAAGCTATGCATATATAGTTCTTGCATTTTTCTACAGATGGGCATACTTACCCAGTGGTAACCTTGAAACTAGCCACTAGCAGCCGACAGAAATTCACACTAAATCTTCCACAATCGTCTAAAACTTTGGTCATGCTTATGCAAAGACAACATTTTTATGATAGCAGCCTATGCAAAAGCAGTTGGAAGATTATCCTCACATAATTAGCATATTTTGTGAGACCTTCAAATTGACGCTCTTAGTTTAATTACGGTATTCATAGCTGAAGCTGAAAATCCCCCCAACCCCAAATGACTGCCCCCTCCCGACCCCAGAGAGCTCCCCAACAAAAATCCCCTAGAATTAGCGCAGGACGTTTTTCGTCTAAATAAACCCGGCTAACCAGAGACCTCAGCCGAAGATGCTGGTATATATATAATCAAGATAAGTTAATTTCTGCCTCTATTCTATCATTAATAGCAATCGACCCTAAACGGACTTCTTCTCCTTGTTTATTTATGATGTATATAATATAATTTCTGACCGTCTGTTTGTTTCAGCATTTTAACTCCAAGGAGGAGGCCCAGGCAGCCATCATGGGATTGGATGGAACGGATTTCATGGGGAAAAAGTTGGCCGTTGAGGTTGGATAAGATTTATAATGTTGGCTTAATTTTACTCTTGCTGGGGAGGGTGGGGTCCATGGGCATATCCGAAGGAGGGGGTTTTGGAGGGGTTGGAACCCCTCCTTTTGGGTTGACCGAAGCAATGTTTTATATATCAATACTTCATCACAAAAGTGTAGATTTTTGTCAACCAACACCCCCTGCTTTTCGAAAATTTTTCGCCAAAACAACCTCCTTTTCAAAATCCTGAATACGCAGGGATGTTGGGATTTGCTCCGGGACCGTACGCGCCACACCGTGTGGTGAGGGGAAAAGGTCGAGTTTGGATAACCCGAAAGGTGGGAAGAAAAGATCGAATGGGGAACCCAAAGATTGAGGGAGGTTCCCCCTCCCCCTCAGTCCACTTCCCCCAGTAAAAAATCCCTTGGGCCTTTCCTTTCTAGAATGTTAGGTTCGGTCCTTGCGTTGTGTTAATTAAAGAAGGGAAGTTAGCTTTACGTAAAATTGAGCACAACATCTGTAGCTGGCGTTTGTTTTTTTTTCTAAACCTGGCGAAAATGTACGTACTGTGGTGGTTCCGTAGAATTTCATAAAATTTCAGCATAATGTGCTCAGTGATTGCATGAAATGCATCTACCCCACCCACACAATTCTATGTTGTGTCCATATATAGTTTTTTGTGGTTTTTACTGTGTTTTCGCACACTTTCCTAGACACAAAGCACACTTTAAAACACACCGAGAATTTACGGAAGATTTTTAAAATTTTGAAAAGTTTCGGCGTCTGGGGAGCTCCGTCGCGACCGCCCCCTCAGACCTCTCGTTCCAAATACAATTTTCTTCGTTTTAATACGATTCTAATAGCGTTCACTTCTTTCAAATCTTCCATACGTGTCAGTATATATTTGCCTTCGTTTGCTAGAACGACAAACACTGACTAGCAATACTCTATGATTATGTACGTAGTAGTAAACAAGTCGTAAGCGCATTTAAAACGCGAGACCCGCATGTTTGGAAAACGCCCACTTTTTCTCAGAAAAACACACTGAAAAAAGCACAGATCCGATGTTGAATCAAAGCCCTGATTGTATCATTTTAGCTGTCCATTGGTCGCGACAAGGGGAATCGAGGCGGCGGTGGGGGTGGGGGAGGGGGTGGGGCTCGCGGTGGGGGCGATCGTTTCAATGGGAACGGAGGTGGTGGTGGTGGAATGCGGCGCAGTGGCGGAGGTGGAGGGGACTATGGCTCTCGTGGTGGTGGGGGCGGGGCCTCCTATGATCGTTCCTTTAGTCCTCCGCGTGCTCGCTTCAGCGGCCTTGGCAACAATTCGTCGTCATCTGGCTACGGAGGCGGGTCGCGTCGTGATGCCTACAGCCCCCCGCCCCCTCCCATGGCTGTCTCTTCGTCCCGGCGACGTCTAGACTCGCCCCCTCCGTCTAGTCTGGGGCGACTGGATCATCGCAGTTCCGCCGTGGGAGACTATGGAGGCAGACGTTCAGGCGCCGCCGTCTGGGACGGGGGTGCTTCCTCCCTGATGGGTGGGAGTGGAGGCGCCTCCATGTCCTCCGCGTCACGAATGTCGACGGCTGACGCGGCCTATGAACGAGAACTGATGGCATTGAGAGGTATATATCTACGTATATATATACGTCTAGGATCGGCGTATCTGGTTCTAATCTGTTTTGTGGGCTGGGGTGTCCTGACTTATTTTTACTGGGTGGGGGTGGCGGGAGCTTCACAGTTTTCTTCAGCTTGCTTGATTTTTAAAGGGTTTTTCGCTGTTTGGGCTTAAAATGTCTAGAATTAGGACTTTTGGGCGAGTTTTGTCAATTTGCTTACAGAGATGAATGTCAAAATTTGCAAAAAAGTATCCAAAAATGTGCACACTATGCATTTGGCTGAATCCCTAGGGCTTGTCTTTTTCCACCGTCATGATTGCCTAAAAATAAGTCAGGGTACCGGCTTGTGTTTGTTAAGTTATTTTGGCTGTCGTTATTGTCGGACTCATGCAAAAGCACTCAATTTAGCAGGAACTTACGACGCACTTTGGCGTTTACCTACCCCTAGGAAGAAAAAGAAAACGGAAATAATATAATTTCGTGATAAAGCTTTCCAAACATCCCTAGGATATAAACATGGTGGAGCCGGAATCCAAAAAGATTTGAAATATACGAAGAATCCTAGCAGTTTTAAACCAGAGTATAAAATCGTTTTACATTCTCAGCTTTTTTGCTACGTAATTGTTAAGCTTGCTAGAATTTATGAAAATACCTAGCAGATTTTGGTGATTTTGTGATTAAGCCTCTTAAAACTATTTTGGAGTGGCTGATGTTAACGGATTCCCGAATGCTACTGTGCTTGCTAAAGTTCAATACAGAAGCGCTAACGTTGTAAGCTGAATTTTCCCAGCAAACTGAACCCCCCCCCCCACACACATACACATACACACATGTTTTGGTTCAGGTTTTGGCGTTGCCTATGTTTAGGTGCTACCTAACTAGCTTTATTTATTGTCTACTAAAATGGCTTTAATGCTCAATTCTGTTGCCTTGCAGATCCGATCTATCGTGAACGTCTGCTGCGTGAGTATGAGCGCCTCCTGCGCATCGATGCCTACGAGCGAACGCGAATTCTGGCCAGTCTGGACCGGGATATGAGCGGGGGCGGAGGGGCGGCTCCACCCGGCGGATCGGCGAGTCAGCGTAGTCGTTCGCCCTACGGAGGTGGTGGAGGTGGAGGTCGTCATCCCAGATCCCCGCTCCCCCCACGGGCCAGATCTCCCATCTCTCGTGGCGGCAGGTAACTGGAGATATCATAGGGGTCGCGGTAGCGACACCTATAATATGAGTGAAAATGGTCGAATGACAGTGTAAAACAAGGCTGCGCAGAAGCTGCGCAGATTCCTGCGCAGATCCTGCGCAGATTATGTGCGCAAAAAATTGTACGTGTCGAGTTTGGTATGTTCCTGAAGTTTCATCCCCGTACTACTTTCCGTTAGAAAGTTATGCCAAATATTGCTTACGAAAATTGTGTTTTTTCTTATTTTCCGGTTTCTCGCTTTTGATGTCTCATAAGGGGGTTTTGTAGCTTGAATAACTACAGATAGAAAAATTTTTGCCAATGAAACCCATATATATTCTTGTAGTACAAATCAAAAATAAGAAAATAAGCCAGTTTTTATGCCTCCCAGTGCCGGAAAAAATTTTTGGGTTGGCGCCTTAGTCGGCCAAAACGCTAAAATGGCCAAAAAGTATGCTTCAAAGGCGCCTTAATAAGTCAGATTGGGCAAAATATGGGGTAATACTGACTATATGATTAAACAGTACACATATCGGGGTCGTTCAAATGCTATATGATTTTCCGTCTCCGTGCGTAATTTTTCGGTACTGGCCGGCCAAAGTTGGTGAATTTTGGGTTGAACTTTGAACTTAAATTTTTTTGCTTATTTTGCTACATGGGTAGCTCAAATTTTGCATACAAAGGTTTTTTGGGACGGAGAATCGATTCCCGCTATCAGTTTTGCTTCTCGAGTAACCCAAGTTGCTGGGCTGGTTCCACTTTACCGCCTGAGGGGTCAGGTCGGTAACCGCTTCCCGGAGGTCCATAGTAGGCTTTACTTAACCTCTCCAAACTTTGTCTATAGGAGTTTTCTGGTGCGCCCAGCTCATTCCCGGTGTCCGTTTTGCCGTCTGACCGACCCATCTTGCTGTGCTGGTTCCACTTTGCCGTCTGGAGGGTCCGGTCGGTACCGACTTCCGGGAACACCATATAGGACTGTACATAGCCTCTCAAAACATTGTCTATAGGGGTTTTCTGGTGCGCCCAGCTCATTTCTGGCATCCGTTTTGCCGTCGGACCCACCCGTTTGCTGTGCTGGTTCCACTTTGCCATCTGGAGGGTCAGGTCGGTGGGAGGTCATGGGGTCAAAAATGAAATTTATCAAAAGTGGTCAAATTTGGTACCAAGTGAAAGCCCTAAGCGAGCTGAGCAACTTTTGTCATAGAACTGCATGCTCAAAGTGGCTGTAGAGTGCTGTGGTGGGGTGGGGTGTGGACTTAGCGATTTTTGGTCAAAAATGAAATTTTTCAAAAGTGGTCAAATTTGGTATCAAATGAAAGCCCTAGATGAGCTGAGCAACTTTTGTCATAGAACTGCGTACCCAAAGTGGCTGTAGAGTGCTGTGGTGGGGTGAGGTGGGGACTTAGGCGATTTTCGGTCAAAAATGAAATTTTTCAAAAGTGGTCAAATTTGGTACCAAATGAAAGCCCTAAGCGAGCTGAGCAACTTTTGTCATAGAACTGCATGCTCAAAGTGGCTGTAGGGTGCTGTGGTGGAGTGGGGTGGGGACTTAGGCGATTTTGGGTCTAAAATAAAATTTTTCAAAACTGGTCAAATTTGGTACTAAATGAAAGCCCTAAGCGAGCTGAGCAACTTTTGTCATAGAACTGCATGTTCAAAGTGGCTGTAGAGTGCTGTGGTTGGCTTGCTTGCTACTGTTGAAAGATATATACGTATATCTATATATATATACATGATATATACCTTCAGGAGCATACATTATATAAAATTATAGAAAACAAGAACAAAAAGTGCTCCTTCGTCGCATGTAAAATACATATGAGTCTTCGTAGGCAGGTTGTACATAAGCAAAAACTAGCCTGTAAAATACATATGAGTTCCGTAGGGAGGTTGTAAATTGAGGAAAACAAGTTGCAACCGCTTAACATATGAGCCTGTCCTACAACGAGGCTCATATTGGCGTCACAGTGCATTCCACATTAAAGCCTCATTAAAGAACCTCAGCTTCATCCACATAACGGAAAAATGAATAGACGTGGCCCAGAAGAAATGGACTGAAGTGAACTACGACTGCTCAAGCTGAACTGTATATACATGCAACCTGATGTTTCCTGAAACACTATGGCACACCTAATATTTCGCGATACGCTGTGGTACAGGGTACACCTAATGCATTCTCGAAACACTTTCACATTATACACACGCAGAATGCGTTCCCACTTGGCTGTGAGTCAGAGCGCCTCATGGCGTACCGTATTGAGCATATGCACACTATAATAACTGATCAACAAGCTATGTGAAGGACAATTTGTAATGAAAAGCTTTATGGAGAATATATATGTATTTATATAAAAGTAATATATATATATATATATATATATATATATATATATATCTGCAAATTATTCGTATTATGACATACGCCAATATGAGCCTCGTTGTAGGACAGGCTCATATGTTAAGCGGTTGCAACTTGTTTTCCTCAATTTACAACCTCCCTACGGAACTCATATGTATTTTACAGGCTAGTTTTTGCTTATGTACAACCTGCCTACGAAGACTCATATGTATTTTACATGCGACGAAGGAGCACTTTTTGTTCTTGTATATATATACGTATATATATACACCTACTTCTGTGAATTTTTGTCATAAAGAAATAATGATAAATGACTGTCTGCGGTCTCTGTGCCTTAGTCCGACACACACAGGTGAGAGCCATTTGGGCCCATTGGCTTTCTCTCCTGTTTCGGACTAAGGCGTCCCCCACTCGGCCGCACCCCACCTTTTTGGGCTTCCCCCTACTCGCTAAAAGGTGACCAGAATATGCCAAATTTTAAGGATTTTTGGTCAACATTTTCAAAGCTTTTCCGGCTTCGCTGGAATTTTTTGGTCTAAAATCGTGTATTTTGGTACACAAACTCAATTTTTCTGAGCACTTTTTGTCATTTTTATAGCAGTATATGTAGAAACAGGCTATTTTTACTGCATTTTTGGCAAGTCTAGACCACTTTGGATTCTCCCACTTTTGCCCCCCCCCTCCCCCCACTAGTGGGGGAAGACTCTCCACCCACTTCCCTACCACCGTTTTTTTTTCGCCTAGAAAAAGCCCAGTAATTATTTCTTTATGATTAATGCCTTGTATCCTTCGTGGATCCGACTGCTAGCCCGCGTTTACTTCAGTTTTCTGATGTCTCTGTGAATTTTTGTGATATACAAAAGTTCCAATTACGGTTAGAGCTCCAGAGTTAACATTTTCCTCTGCACACAGCGATGAATGAAATTAGCGAAGTTTATGAAGGGGAAAATATATACAGGGTCTAAATGCAATTATATATACACCGTTGTAAACAGTTCACATCCTTTACTTTTGTGTACGATTTTTTTGAATTTGAACCTTTTTACTTTATTTTTGTTTTCTTTTTTTTTGTTGTTTCAGAGGCGGCGGCTATGATGACTACGATATGGGCCGACGGTGAGGCTTCTTGTCCTACCTCTGTTTGCGTTTAGAAAGATCGTCACTCGTTTTGCGAAGGCGTGCGAATGCATTCGTTTGTGTTTGATTTCGTCGAAATCCTACCTACCTCCGGCCCGCGTCTCTCCATAATAATTTTAGGTTTCGATTTTTCGCTTCCTCGGAACGGCTGTGTTTAAATGAAGCCAAGTTTGTACCAGATATTCGTTCCCCGTGTAATGCTACGATATCGCTACGTTACTATTAAGTTAAAGCCCTACCTTTCTAGGTATATACTATCGTGTTTGTGCGGTATCGCAAAGTTTGGTGTCGAAAGCTGATAAAGCTCCGAAAGCTCCTAAAGTTTGAAGTCTAGCATAACTGACATGCGTCTCTTAAATATCCCCGTTTCCCATTTGATGACTTGGCGCAGAGTAGAGGTCCTAAGAAAGAAAGGTGGTGTAAGCATGTTAAAATTAAGGACATTTGCATTCTAGTGCTTATACTTTAACGAATAACCTATAAACCGTACGTAGGCTATTAAGCTTTGTTTAAACAGGCTTAGTCCAGTTAACTAAATACGTAATACTGTTACACGATTTTTGTGCTGTCCTTGAGGGGGTTCTAGTTTGGCGAATTTTTCGGTCAGCTTACTCTCCGTTCGATTATTGATGCCTGTCGGTTTTCACTCCCCTTCCCTTCATCCGCCGAATCGTGCGTATACTGTCAAAGTGGTCGATCCTACTGACGTAAAGAATATCCGAAAGTGTTTGGTGATCGCCGTTTTCGAATCACGAATCCGTATTCCGTATATATAGTATAGTCGTCGAGATTCTGTAGATTGTCGTTTGATGTGCGACTGACAGTTCCGTAGAAGCTTTTGCGTCCTGTTTCTCTAACCTAACTTCGTTCCAAGATGGCGAAATGGCTGTCTCCTACCTACCTACGTACTTCCGCGTTTTCCCTGAAACGTTTGTCGGCATATTGGAGTAAAGAAAGATGTCACTACAGCAGCTTCTGATCCCGAAAAAAATTACGAAGTCGAAAAACGCTCGCATGATTCGAAATGTCGTTCTTTGGTTTCGTGACTGTAGTCAAATTTTCCCAATCGTTCTCTATTCGGCTGTTTGACGTTTCCTGTCATCAGTCTTTCTTCGCAAAGCTGTTTCTGGGTCGAAAGTCCACCGGAATAATGGGTCTCCATCTGTAAGGTCAGATGATTGGCCTTTTCGTGCCACGGCAGCTGTTTAATTTACGGTCGCGACGTTTCGCCCATGATTTCCTATGGACGCCCATGGATAGTTGGTGGGACAACGTTTAACAGCTCCCATGGCAAGAAAAGGTCAATCGTCTAACCTTTGAAATGAAACGTATGGATCAGAATGGTTTTCGCCGTTGGGATTATCCTTGCCAGTACAGCAGACCTCTTGATCGTCGTCGATATCGTTTTAATCCCTCTGGTTGTTCGAGTAATCTTTTGATCTTTCGGGCGCTGCCGGCGGCCGCAAGGCTCTCTTGCCTCTACATCCAGCCCTGCGATCCGTCTTTAACTGGTCGATGAATGGGTGTCGTTACGGCGGGAAGGTACAGGAGTCTGTGTAGAATGGCGCCCCTTCTCTGCCACGGACTGGGCTTATTCTAGCGGGCGGACCTCCCCATAAACGACCTTCCCCCCCCCGTCCAAACCACGGATCTTTTCTTTGGGGTGGGGGGTACCAAAAGTCCGAGTGGCAAAGAATTTGGGGGGGGCGAAAGTTTTTCTAAAAATATGCTAAAAACAACGCCTACTTTTCTAGCATGCACTGTAAATGTTAATTTTTATTGTAAAATTAGGCAAATTTAGTAGTCAAGATGGCAGAAAATGAGTAAAAATTTCCGGCGAGGCCGGAAAAGTTTCGAAAATTTGCCCTTAAATTTTTCAGGCCCTAATTTGGTGCCAAATGGGGTACCCTTTGGTTTTGAGGAAGGCGATTTTGGGCGGAGGGGGGGGGGAAGGTCGTCTATGTGGAGGCCCCCCACTAGAATAAGCCCAGACGGATGCAGACGGATAATTCGAGGTTACAGTCCTTCCTGGCTCTATGGCTTCGGGGATGAGCGCCGGCAATCCAAGTCTTGTGGAAGGGGGCAGAACGCAGGTATCTCCAGTGGAAAATCATTTGCGTTTATTGTCGATCGTGATAACGTATGTACGTAATGCCGTTTCCGAGTCCAGAGTCCAAGTTTTTTTAAACAAAACAAGTGGAACTTTACAAAAATCACCCTTTAAGCCTGCACAGCTTTTTTGTGTTCTGGAAAAATGGACACCGCTAAACTGATCATCTCTTATAACTGGAAGTTTGCTAAAACTTTTTAATCATCCGCAGAAAAGGTAACTTTCATTTCATCAACCTTATATTACCTGTGGGGGAAGGTGACCCTTAATGAGCCGAGCATAATATTATCTGGCTTGATTTGCTCGTGCTGGCGCAAGCGTTGCATACACTTTCTATTGTGTGCTCTTAAAGCGTTGAACGATTTTCAAGGATAGTGTACCTGAGAGTATGTACGTTGTATCCCAGTCCTCCAATAGAATAGGGAGGGATACCAGTAAAGTGATAAAGACTGGCTTTGTTTGGGGGGGTTCGAACCCTAGACCCCTCCCCGCTAATGCGTAAGTTTCACTACAGGGTCTACACGTTTCATTTTGGACGCAATATTTAGTTTCCTTGTTGTAAAGTGACACTTTTAGCACTGACCCGGATTGTATAAACTCTCTTACGTATGTATCAGCCATAAATATTCTGTGTTTTGGCGAAACACTGATGTAAACGTTATTATCGCTCACACCAAATTCGGTATATACGGATTGCGCTAAGCCAAGGGCTTCGTGTTTGTTCTGTCGAATTCAAAATAATCGTATTTTATTTCTGACCGAACCAAAGCGTTGGTCCCTTGCACTTACAACTCCAACAAGTCCAAATTATTCGCGGCTACCGTTTTGTCTTCGTTGTCAATCGTTTGTCGTTGTCGTCTCTAGCTAATTGGAATTCGTGTTTTTATTCGGTTTAAGCAGCGGCGGAATGGGCTCTATGCGACGAAGTCCGATGCGCTAATTTCCGAAATCCGGGTCAGGTCGTGCGAGATCCCGGATTTTGGCGAGCTGAACATCGGGAAATGTATGTACGTCAAATGTTGTGCGTTTTCGTCGAACGATAATTATATATTGGATTCTAAACTTTTGTGTTCTTTATTGTTTATGCTTGTTATCCTGATATTTTGCTGTACCTTTCAATTTGGTTAAAGATTTTTTCTGAAATTTTCTGACATTTTTGTAGTTTGCTGAACTTTATGTACATTTAATAAAATCTGGTGACATTGGGTTGAAGACAAGGGCGAGTTACTTTTGTAGGGGAATGTTATGCAACTATTACGTCTATTCTTTTGGCTTGTTCTTGTTTTGCACTGTATATATACTGCGCTTTGGGGGGCTATTGGGGAGGGGCGTACAAATTAGTAGCGCATATTGAAATAAAATGAGATGAACCATCACGTCATCACGGCATCACCCCAGAATACGCAAACATTCACTTGTGCATTTTCGTTTATATTCTAACAATAGGTTGACGGGTGGATCTGGGGGGGGGGTCTGGGCAGAGTACAAGTCCTACCGCCGTCGGGAACAAGGGGTAAGCAAAAATAGTCAAGGGTAGGCAAAGGGTGCCGCAAGTTTTTATCGCCGGAGTTTTTATTTAAAGCTCTTAATTTTTCGTGAAAATCGACCAAAATTTTTGAATTTTTTAAACTGAAGAAACTCAAAAGGTTTCATAAAATTATCGTTAACATTCAGAAACATTTTTTAGTTTATCCTTAAGCTACAAGCCCCCTCGAAACTTTCAGTTCAAGGTACAAGTCCCCTCAAAACTTTCTTGTGACAAGCGCCCCCAGGGTTCTAACCTAAGTTAATGTATGATTGCAATTGTAGGGCACCTTTGAAAGTGACGTTTAGGTATGAGGGATTTCTTCTCTTATCGTATCTGTATGAAATTTTTTATTGTAGGTGAATGTGTTGTTCACGTTTTTGTGGTATTCATGTAAGCATTACCCAGTATACGTATATTTGTGTATTGTCATTTTGTGCAAATAAAGTTAGCGTTTGTAGGGGGCTAACTCGTATGGGTTGTCCGAAATATTTTCAAGTCAACATAGATTTGACCATACCGATTCAGAGTTTCTAAGAACTTGACCCGGATTTAAGCTTTGACGGGACTGACTCCAGTAGACTTTTCTATAGATCAGTTAAGGTAGGGGAGCTAGGAATTTCGTTAAAAGCTAACTTGTCGTTTGCCACAATAGTATTAGGCTTGGTGCGAAATTGTTTAAGGTTTGAAAAAATTCAAATGGCGTAATGAGTTCGTTAATCCCTTTGTTCGCAGTGCTAGTTGTTATCGTTATCGACATTGTTGCTGTTATTTGGTGGCATTTCGAAGATGTGAGTCAATTATTCCAACGTACTCTGGCCATCTGAAACTGCCCATTACAAACCAGTGACCGTACCATGATGTGCAGGAAGTTAGGTCATTAAGCCACCCTCTAGTGTTTATTAATGCTAGACTGCTTTCTCGAAGTACGGGCATCGCTCCGAAAAACACTACAGAGTACAGACAGTTGCAAGCGCATACTGGAAGGAGGAAATGTCATATCAAAAACGGATTTCATATTCATATTCAGCAGGTCAAAGAACCCCTGCCTTTAGGCAGGCACCTTTTCGGCAAAGTCGGCGACGGAAATTTTTCACCCCATTTCTACTGCACTTATATCTAGCTATTCTGGCCTAAAAATGAAGGTTATTTCTTAACTAAAAGTAAGCTAGCACGCTAACCAAAAAACTAAAGCCCTCGAAAGTAGGCTAGGAGCTGCCAATTTTATTAGATCGAAAATGGTGTGTGGTCACCTCGCGACTTTTTGCCAAATTTAAATAATGCCCACCTTAAAACTTTTTACTTTTGATTTGTTGGCTAATTTTGGGCAAAAATGTAGCTCTCCCCGACGCTGTCGCCGTAGCCTCTCCCCCTTAACCACGGTTGAGACAACTTCTGGTTAGCAAGTATGGAATTGATGATACATAGCATTCTGAAAGCCGGGGAGAACTGGAACATTAGGGGAAATAGATTAAAAACTAATCTACTGGTGTTAAGTTACTGTCCTTTGAACACCATGGTCCACACATCGCTAGGCATGGCAAAAATATAAATTTCACATCAAGCTCATTGATATCGAACAAAGGTTGGCATCTGAGTGGGCGGTAGCCAATATTGTTGGTCCAGTCCAGTTCCAGGACTGGAATTGGCATAATAAGGATAGTGAGTTGGGGACGGTTTTTGATGGCTGATTTTATCAGAATCGGGTTGGTTCTGGTGTAGCCATTTCTCCACTGGCTGGCGTCGTTTCAGGTTGTGATAGGGCTCCAAGTCTTCGTCAACCGGGGGTCGGTCCTGGGATTCTTTTTCTGAAATCAAAATCTGACGGTTTTTAAACAGTCATAGTTTTGTTTTTCGTTTTTTGGAAAGTTATGGACAGCGCCAGATTTTCGTTTTAGTCAGCAGTCAAACAAATTTTATTGGCAAATTATTCAGAATTGTTACAATTATGAACTTTTCAGTTGGTGTGACGGCGAATGTTATAGCACTAGAAGATAATTTTTAGGTTTTGGATTTAATACGACTGTAATAAATACATACCAGTTACTACCAAAACGTCCCCTTGCAAGAAATCGGGAAGGGCTATTCATTCCCCGATTTCCTAGCCACTGTATGCCACTCCAACGTATATTTTCGGAGTTTTTGCAGAATTTGAGAATTTAATGTTTACTTTTCCATTTTGGTGCTTTCGCTTCGTCCCAAGCTACGCCCCAACCATGACCGTAGGCACTCAATGGATAGGCTGCTTCGCCGTGAAGCTTGATATCCAGTCCTGCAAAAAATAAAAGAAAGCTAATTTCAATAGTAGAAGAAATTTTTGTGCTATGAAAACCTAAGTCTACGTAATCTCTTGTTTTACACATCACAATTGCTCTGAACAGATTTGTTGACCATTTATGCTGCAGTTCAGCTTTTCACGTTTGTATCCAATTAAATATATTTTGTATGTTTTAATTCTGGTTTACCTTATGAATAATAGCTGACAGAGTTTAGATCTGTACCTCTAAGTTCAACGTCTGATGGCACACGGAGACGCTTAAACATTTTGATGATACCAAATACTAAGGCAGTGAGGATTCCACTCCAGAAAATGATACATAGGGCTCCAATAAAGTTCCAAAGTAGATGCTAGAAAAAACATTATCTTTAGAGATTGTAATGCATTCCTGTAGCTGAGAATTTCGTTTCCGTTGACAGCTATAAACTCAGTCTGATGTGGTAGTGGAAACTAAGGGGTTGGACTGCAATTGTTTAAGATTTTGGATAATAATTGTAGTTCAAATTAATAGTAGATATGTACATTATTATGATTTACCAGAAAAGCTGTCCTATTCCAGAAGAATATTATTCCGTGTCGAATGTCAAATATCGGAGACGCCATGAGACCCCAAAGTCCTCCGCCAAGATGAACTGAAATTCTATTACAAAGGTTCACAATAAATCTGACAAAAAGCTTTCATATATTTGTGGCAGAACATTTCAGCACAAAACAGGAGAAAGAATGTCAAAAATTCGGTATCGAGATGGGAATCGAACCCATACGTTTGAAGTTTGGATCGCCGACGCTCTACCGATTGAGCCACCGTCGCAATATAAATATCAATATAAGGCCCTATTTTGCCTAATTGAGAAAAACTAATTAATATTAGTACACAGGCCAACTAATTGGAGGTTGGGCTGGAAACGGGTGACTCCAGAACCGGCATTTTTCAACTACTACCTAACCTGCAACTGCCTCCAGCGGATCATCCACCCGAAGTCTTGGTAGGAGGGTAGCCCAGAGTCCATAACTGAAGGCGGCCACAACTCCAATCACAGCTGCGGACCAGGGCTCAACCTCGTTGCAGCTGGCACAAATCGCCGCCTGAAATTAAATGAAATTAAATTAAATTAAACTAAATTAAAATTTAGTGAGAATTAAATTTAATTTATGTTCCCAGAAGGGATCTTTTGTACCACCAATCTTTTCACTTACAGGCATGATTCATTGATATGATGCACGTTATTTATAAATAAATAAATTTTTGAATTAATTAAGTTAGGGCCTATTTCTTTAAAGATTGAAATGGTCGGATTGAACGGACTAAAAATCAGCCGGATTAAAATTTAAATTGCTATTTCTGGATTAAACGGATTAAGATTAACTCGCTTAATCCGACCATTTTATGGATTACAGATTAAACTAGTTGATTTTAATTCATTTAATCCGTCATTAAAGAAACAGCTATTAAAATTTTTAATCCGCCACTTTTAATTGGTTTAATCAGCGTAGCTGCTCGAGGATTAAAAACTAGTTGAAAATGCAGGCAGCGGATTAAATGGATCAAAAGTAATTTTTAAAGAAACAGCGATTCAGCAGGACAGATTAAAATTAGCTCTTTAATTAATTGTGTTAATTGCGTGTGTTAATTGTGGTTATCCGAAGTGTGAAAGAAGAAACAGGATTAATCCTAAGTGCATTTTAAAGAAATAGGATTAAATTTATTCCGTTTAAAGATTAAATATTAATTCCTTTTAACTAGTTTAATTCGCTGGATTAAATTTTAATCCGTTTAATCCGAGATGGTATTTTTAATAATCCGTTTAATCTACAAAGAAATCGCGCCTTAGCTAAATAAGGAGGCGGGGCTACGAACGGGTTGGCATGATATCGTCGAAGAGAGCTATACTTTTTCGCCTAACGTTAGCCAACATATCAAATTAAAGAATTTAGAGTGGGAAACAATTATCCCATACACCGTTTTTGGCAGGACGCCAGAGTGTAAATTTTGGTGCGAAAAATTGAGTCTTTCCAAAAAGCTTTGTTCAGCTATGGTGGATAATGGTTCGACCAATTACGAAAGATTTTGGCACGAATGTTAACTGTTAGCAGTACTAAATAAAAAAAGTATTCCAGCTTTCGAGCTTGCTTCCTTGCTTGGACCTGCCACGCACTTTGATCGTAACGCACAGAAAAGTATACATTGATCTAAGGATTATCTTACACGATATCAAAGCATTAGTGAAATTCGTAGCCCCCCCCCTAAACCAATTAATTGTTGTTGTACCATTCCGGCCAAGGCACCGTTGAGGGTAACTGAGAGACTCCAGCATTTTCTGTGAAGTTTGATTCGCAGCAAAGTTGTGATGGCAGAAAATGCAGCACTGATCATGGTATTGACGGCAGCACGAGCCATGAAGGCGCCGCCTTTCGCCTGAGCAAAGGTTCCAATGGAACCCGCATTGAAGGCAAAGAAGCCGAATATTAGGAGAAAACCGCCCAGCGCAGCAAACTGAAAAGAAATAAATCCGATTCACATCCACCTTAGGAGCGAAATTAGAGATGAGTCTTTAGGAGCTTGCTACTGGCAGGTAGTTTCAAAAGAATTCTCCTAAATTTTTTGTAAGATTCTCCCTAGCATCGGTGGTTCTCACTCCTTTAAGTTAGGAGAATGCCTTGTAATGACATTCTCCTAATTAGTTGCCCTGGATATGAGCGTTTTTTGAAACATCCTCGGAATCTGAAGTTGAATTGAAATTGAAATGGAATTGTGCCACTCTGGAAATAGCAGGATGCCATAGCTGTATGTAATTAAGGATCCATAATTAATTATAAATTAGTGTATTATATACATTTTCCATAATAATGTCAGTTTCTGCAGTATGGAATAACTTGTATTTTAGTTACATTGGACAGGCACACGCTCTCCAGCAACTTAACACGATAGCTATAGGTAACAATTAACTAGGAATCTCGTCCAAACGTAAACCTTATATAGAAGGCATTATATATTTGGTTGTTACAAACCTGCCATACTTACGATTTTGAAGCATACCTTTGGATTTAAAATAGTGTTTTTCATCCAAAATTTTGGTATTTTCAATGCTTTTTTGTCGAGCATTGAAATAGCTAAACTAAACTGCAGGACAGGTGCTGTGGTCCAACTTTGTACTAAGCACTGACTAACATATACTTACTTGGCGATTACACTTGTTTATGTAATACAACAAATTGGAAAGACACCCACTAACCAGAAACTTGAATACAAGCTACGGTAATAGCGTTTGCTTTATTAGGACGCTTTCAAAAGCGCACAACGTTTGTAGGAAGGCTTGAGTTTGGACGACTGTTTCTGAGCCAACGAAAATGAAACTTTTGGCCATTAAAACTAATTTGACTCATCCCTTTTCAGGATGGAAGAGGTTCACAGTCCCTGGTTAGTAGAGGATTGGCCTGTTTCAATCCGCGTCCATTTGACTTACAGGTACTGAGTGGCCGCGAAACTGCCGGATTGGAAGGGCATCCTTCCCAAATCGTCCAATTCTGGGTCCCACCATGACTGCTCCAACCAGAGCACAGGTCCCACCCATCAAGTGGACCAAACCACTGCCAGCAAAATCCTGAAGACATTTAAAAATAAGCAAAACAATATCTCATAAGTTGGAGGTTCTACAGTAATGCACATATGTTCTGCTATAATATGCTAAATTGTGTATAGATAAGATTCAAATGGAAACTTTCATAGGCCTATCAAAATTAGTGTTAGTTCAAAATCAAAATTCAAAATTCAAAAATCAAAATTCTTTTCTCACAGTAAATCCTCGGCGATCCAGCCATCCATTGGGCGCCCAAGCCCAGTGAGTTAGCACAGGATAGATGAAACCTAAAGGTTAAAATAAAAAATTTAAATAGCAAAAGCTATTTTTGGTCTTTTTGGTCAAGCATTAGCTGAAATATTGAACTATATGTTTATATTATGCACTATTGCTTTGGCCGTACGAGAAACGAATCCTTAACAATGTTTGGCATCGCTTTTGGCCAGATCATATATACCAATAAAATTACGTTGAACTTGCAACTCATAGAATTAGTTCATGAGAAGCAATAATACCAAGTCTGCCCCTAGAGGGGCAATATCAATATTCCGCCGTTCAGCCATTTGGATATCAAATCAAAGATTTCAAATCTCAGATTAATCAAGATAACTTGAACAAAAGTTTGATTGAACGGCAGAATCTTCAGACTATAGGTATTCGATTTTAAATCATGCATGCTGTAATCTATACTACGGAATAATCATTGGCCATAAGCTCTAAATTAGGACTTTGTTTGTGACATTGGATTTTGTAATTAATCCTCAGATCACTCAAAGCTGTACCTTTTATAAGATAAAAAATCAAATCCAACAGCGAATCGAACTCTGGTTATTTCGATGGCAGCCTAATGTCTTGCCACTACTCGTCGAGTTCAAGCACGACAAGCATACCCTCTCCCCGTTTGGTGGGGGGTAGCAAAAAGAGGTCCCCGTTTGGAGGGGGGGGGGGGAGTAGGCAGAAGGGGGTCCCCGTTTGGGGGGGTCTTCAAGTCAGGATGAATTGGCTGAATCTGACTGACTGTTGGTGACCCCCTCCCCAAACGGGGACCCCTTTTGCCTACCCTCCCCACCAAACGGGGACCCATTTTGGAAATAAACAGAAACTACCAAACGGGAAAGGGGTCTCTGCAATCTGATTGGCTGTTTCCTACCCCTCTCACCAAACGGGGACCTCTTTTCGGCTACCCCTCCACCAAACGGATGTCGATTTGGTCGACCCCCCCCCAAAGGGGAACATTCGCGTATTGTGGTCGGAGCATCGTTACGCAATGCCAAGAGGAGAAGCCCTCTAGTGGCTTACTATTCTTCCTATATATATGAGAATTATGAACTCTTGCTACTACGCTATATTAATGTACATATGTATATACCAGTTGCAAATCCACAAAAGATTGCATAGGCCGAGAATCGACAGCGTTCAGCCACGGCGCCCGACAAAATCGTGGCCGCAGTGGCAGCAAAGATGTACTCAAAAAACCAGGTGTGTATATTGCCCGAGGACAGATTATGGGAACACCATTGGCCGTAGCCGATGAAGGAATTACTGGGAGTACCGAAGGCGAATGCCCAGCCGAAAATCCAATACGCCACACAGGATATGCCTGAAAGCCAAGAGTACATAATACATAAAAGTATGACACTGAGGAGACTAGCGATAAAGTGAAACTTGAAATTGTCACAATTTCAAAATTCTGGTACATAGTGTTGCCTTTTAATATTTTGTAGTTACTGTGCTGTGGCTTTAATTTCCATGAAAACTGAAATATCATGCTAAGCTAATAGTCAGAAAAATGTAAGCATTACAAAACTGCCTATGGTCTCAAACTCGGTCTTTTCATGAAACTCACAAGAAGCCATCAGATTTTTGATGAGAATATTTGTTACATTCTTGGTCCGAACAGAACCACCTTCCAGGAACGCGAAGCCACACTGCATCACTAAAACCAAATCAAGACTTATAAAATTTAAAATTTAAAATTAGATTAATTATATACTTTGCAAGATTAAATTAAAAACGGAACTTTCCAATGCATTCTGAAAATTCAGATGAATTTCTTACCACAACTTCACCAATTTAGTCATTTTATACTTTTTGCAATACTCTTCCAAATTAATGTACCTCATTTCTGATTACATTGAAAGAAACTGAAATGTAGTTAAGGGAAGTCATAACAGCTTCTAACAGACTGGTCCCCACTAACACAACGCCTCATCTCATCCTATCGAAAAAAGATCTAATTTCTGTTTCTTGCTCAAAAAATCAGTGGCTAAGTGAGAATCGAACCTCCAACCTTGTGATCCGATCCGACGAATTGCACTTTGGCAACAGCCCTCTTATCTTATGTCGATCAGGGGTGAAGTCTAGAGAAAAATATATAAAGATAAATAATAATTATAAATGAGTGATCTTACAAAAGATGACGATTGCCATGGTGATCGTGAAGAAAGCGTTTCCGTTGACCTCCATGATGCGAAGATTGGTGCGGAGATTTCGATTTATCGATTCCAGACGACTCACTCGATCCTGTAGATCGGAGATCGTAAAATTATCCGCGGCGCTCATTTTTTTCTGGTGGCGGATCCTTAGTCAGTAACCTGTATAAATGCTTTAAACAGTTTCAAAAATTTGAACAAGCAAGTTTATTGCAAAGTTTTTGGTATTCAAAATTTAGCAAAATGTCGGAACTGTGTCATAAATTGTTTGACAAATTTTGCTGTTTTATTAGTTTATGAAACGAATATAATTGTGACTGTTCAAAATGTAAGGACCATGCTTATTTTACTGTAATTAATGTCAAAACAAAATGAAATCTGGCTAATGAGATATCGTAGGATGTGAATATTCTTGCAAGTAAAAGTATATATACAAAATATTTTATTGAAAAGTCGAAAACAGAATACAGAATATTTTATCTAGATTTATTTCATAAATTAAAAAAGCCGGACTTTCAGAACAAAGTTTGCGGTTAGGCGTCAACGTAAATAGAAAAAGACGTGCAAACATGCCATCCTACAGTGCATGTGTTTATAACAAAGTGGTGCAAACATCTGAGTAGATGTATCAGAAACGGCCAAGGTTTCGAAGCACATTAAAATGCTTTTGTAAAATGAATTAATAAAACAGAACTGGTTTCAAAGTTTCTTTTACAACAAAAACTTCCCTTCAGAAGTTCGCCGCAAACTGACGCAAATGTTACAGAATATAATTATATTATATTATATATATACAAAATCATTATTAATAATAAATAAACCTTGGCAGCGGAATGCTCAATTTTAATTTTTAGTTTCTTTTAATTTAATCTTAAGTTTTTCATTTTTCACTTATTTGCTTCAATGTTAATGTAATCTACTCCAGACTGTGCAGGAAGGAAGTTTTGGGGGAGGGGTGAACCCGCCGAAAAACCGGATTTTTCCGGTTTTGCCCAAAAACCGGCAAAATCTGGATTCTTGGAGGGTGGGGTGAGGGACCCCTCTGGGGTGGTAAGCTCCAGGTCTGGGGCAGGGGTGCATCCCTCCCCAACCCCCCCCCCCCCAGCACATGTATTACTCTATTATTTGGTAACTTTTGAAGTTATGGTGATATTGTTTAATAGCAAGGAAATCGTAGAAACCAGCCCATCAAGCAGGATTTCTATATGATTTTTCATCGACCTTCCCCGGTTGGAAGGTTCTGGTCTGATCATATTTTATTCCTGCAATTACAACAAGAAAGGAAGGTCTTACCAATTTTCTTACTAACACTGTTGGTTTGCTGGAGTCAGTCGCTCACACTACACCACAAGCTAGAGGCCTTCAAGTAGACCCGTAAGCCCGGGCCCGGGCCGAGTCGAGGTAGAGAATATTTGGGGGTGGGCCGGGCCGAGTATTGGAGGGACCGGGCTTCGGGCTTTGCTTGCTGTTTTCAGTTACAAGTTTTGTCTTGTTTTCAGGTGTGGTAATTTTCATTAGAAAAATCTTTTGTATAATTTTGGATAATCTTTGGTTGTTTATTTTGTCCCTTACTTATTTAAATTTTCTAGCTGTTTCTGCGTACAGTCCTACATAGCTTACTCGTAATTAGTAGACACGCCCAATCGTCGCAATCCGAAGTCCGTCATTAGCGTTAAACTTAGCTCATGCGCCAGAAGGAACACTGGTGAGCCAGAATTTCGCGATGAGGGTCCGGACCCTCTCGGAAAAAGTTTTTCTATCCGCGATCCGGAGACCGGATAGTGATGTGGATCGGATCGGCAAAATGGATCCGATCCGCGATCCGTAGACCGAATCGGATCGGATCGGTAGGGCAGCCGGATCGGTCTGGATCGGATCGCTTGGGTCAGGCGGATCGGCGGTCCGACCTGATACCCAACATCACATGAAATTAAACCGTACCCGAAGCACATTTGTGACTGATCTTGGCTTCGATCACTGCACTGTTTTGTGCGTACGCTGTTCTACTAGATAACCAAACTTGCTTTCGGTTTTGAGTCGCTCAAGCTCAGCATTCGATAAATAGTAACTTATTACATACAGCAACTTAAAACTTTTACATATATACTATATATATAATTTCATGCAATGCATCTGGCATCAAAGTGCAGAATCAAGACCTGCCGTTGCTATGTTGCTAAGTAGTAATGAAAAATGAATTAATAAATGAACTAATGCACAACTCTGTAATTTATGTTGCTTGCTGTTGTCAGAATCTCGGAATGAAGTTTTTTTAGTTTTTTAGTTTTACTCTTTGTGGCTTTATTCCAAAACCCAAAGATGTCAAACTCAGTGTTCATACAAAAATTACTTCCTGCAATGTTTTTAAAGTTTTTAGTCTGTTTTCGCTGTACAGCTCTCTGTTTCCGAGAAAAATGTCAGTTTGATTAAGTTTGACCAAAAAGATTACAACTTCAATTTCGGTGTCTGCAACATCATATTAATACCTAATTTTTTACTACAACTTGAAATTAATTCTCAGAATTATAGTTTTGACTGATAATGTTAAATTTCTATTATCTTAAATTGGTAATGTTAAATTTGTATTTTGGTAGGCAGGCAGCGATGATCATCTGGATTTGGGTCACTATTTTGAGTATTTTACTTCCTTGCTTAATTTATATAATTTTGTACAATTACGCTTTAGTATTTAGGAATGCTAAAATGAAGAAATTTTACTGAAACTGGTGTGTAAGATGTGTTTGGCAAGGCAAAGCCGACTTTAACACCGGATTGCACCAATGAAGGTTAGCTCGGTGTTAAGTTAATCTCAAGGTTAACTCGAAGTTAACCTGATAATTCTCAGTTAATCCATTGCACCAAATCAGGTTAAGTTAACCTCGAGGTTAACTCCGAACTAACTTAGTCTTTAGCGGCAGAAACTTAATCCTGAGTGCGATCAGGATTAACTGAGGACTAACTCTATTTTTCACATTTCTGCCACAATTTTTCGGAAAAATCCGTCACGGACTTTTCAAACTATTATTTCTGTATGCTCCATTCTTTTTTACAAAAATATTATGCACTTTAGTTTTAAAAGTTCCTCACGAGATTCGATCCACTACTTCAGCAATGGCCTTAAGCTCAGAGTTAAGAAGAGCTAAGACTTAGCTCGGAGTTAACCTTGAGGTTAACTTAGTCGTCAGCTAACCTTGACATATTATGATTGGATACATTGACTAAAGAAGCAAATATGATTGGTTAAAGATAACCCTGAGCTGAAGGTTAAGGTTTGTTATTCTTCAGAAGACCAAGGTTGGTGCAACGGCCTAACTTTAACTCTGAGTTTGAGCTCAGCTGTAGAATAGCTAACACCGAGTTAACTCGGTGTTAAGCTAGCACCGAGCTAAGTTAGTCCGATTTGGTGCAATCGGGCGTAAATCTAGCTCCACTGAGCTTTTTGGAGAAATCATTTTGGATCGCCGGATCGGATCGGATCGGATCGACAAATAATTTTGCTGGATCGGATCGGTTAAATTTTTAGCTGCCCATCCGATCCGATCCACATCACTGGTAGAGGAGCTCCCCAGAATTTGGAGAAATTTTTTATTTTTGCAGTGAAGTCGGCCTTCAAATCTTGAATTCTTTGCATTTTGGAGAACCGCCGACATAATTTGGTGTTTCGCCCTTTTTATACCGCCGGAGGCGGTATGTAATGGGTTGACCCCTCTGAATTCCTGTGTTTTGCATGTAAATTGCTTGGCGCGGAGGATTTCCGTCCTATCTTCAACACATGTCCCTGTTACGCAGGTTTTTTGCCCAACAATTTTTCCACGATTTTGCAATTTTTAGAGCATCATTACAGTTAATTTAGTTAATTTTCAACGCCCTGTAAATTGTTTTGCACACGATCACTCTCTGCCTTTTCTCATATTACCGGAAATCGGGCGTTATTTACCTGTCACTTGATTGGCAGAGGTTTAACAGATCAATAAATCGATAAAACTGATGTTACAATTTTCGTGTGCAAAGACTGATTTTGCGCTTGCACAGTATATATTTCATTAGTGTTTGCTTTGCTTCAGAATTTAGATAAAATAAATTGTTTAAAACAAACATATATAGATAAAGGATAACTTTCTCTCTCGCAGTTTACTCGATAAAATCGCTATAGTCAGAGTAGTGTAGTGGCTAGGGTGTCCGCTTGGCACTGTTCCGGACACAGTTCGAATCCTTCTTCCGGTACAATCTTAGTTTCACAATTGGCAGTGGCAAATGGCAATAAAATACTCCCATTCCTTTGTCTCAGAAACGGTAAATGTCGGGGAGTTGAAACTAGTCAAAAGCTAACGTCACCGTACACTAAAATAGTATGATGAAAACAAACAAAACGTTGAACACATAAATCCCAAACTCTACGACGGTATTATTCCCCTTTTAAGGGGTAACAACTTGTTTCTATTTTTCTCCTTAATTTTCCTGCCTTCGAATCGCTTCGGGCGGACCCGCCCCCTGGAACCGCCCCTGGTGGGAAATAAGTAAAGGTTTTACATATTTTCTGAGCAGGTCTATTCAAGCTCTATACAGTGATGTAAAAATGTTTTACAAAAATTTTTGTTCTGCGTGGAGGCAGAACTACTTACACGGAAAATATATTTTTTACACTAGAAGAAGGCCTTCTCTAATCATTCTCAGCCTATCTTCAACATAGGCCTCGTATGCTATTATGTTCGTTTTTAAACCGAAGGGGGCCTTCTTGTGCATTTGCATATGCTCGCAACTTTAACAGAAGGGGTCCTATTAGAGTTGTTGACCGGCCGAGGAAAACCCGGCCGGGCCGGCGGCCGGCCGGGTCAGAAGCAGCCGGCCGGCCGACCGGCCAGTCTTCAGAAAAAGGATACTACTTGATTTTGTCTGTCACATATAACCAGGAGTAACTGTATGCATCATTTAGTGCTAAAAATTTTGCAAAATACACGAAAAATAGGACAAAAATGGGACAGGCCGGCCTTTTTTGACCAGCCGGCCGGCCGGCCTGTTTGACCCGGCCGGCCGGCGGGTTTGCATCACCGGGCAAGCCGGCCGGCCGGCCGAGTCAAAAAACCGGCCGGGCAACAACACTAGGTCCTATTGTTTGCTCATTTTGGTCATTGATATGGTTTAAGCTTTACGGTTATTGGACTTTATATTTGCTTCAATCTTCACCTCCCCCAGGCAGATTTCCAAATGTGCTGATGTTTTCATTGCATCTCTCAACTTTTAATTCGAAAATGCGGTTTTCAAGACTGTCAGTATTTATGCAAATTAGTTTAGCTGTTCATAATTAGCAGCTCGCCTATTGGTTGCAAGTTTTAATTTCTCTCAAAGGCCGTTATGTACTTATGTAAGTCAGCACAAGTTAGGATACAGCAGGGTCCCTGTCCTCTGTAATCCAAATTGTAACTTTATTTCTAAGTAAACTCTAAAGTGCATCAGGTTTTATAAAAAATGTAGCTGATGATATAAAATTGATTTCAACCAATCGACTTGTTGTATCCAGAATGTTCAATAGATGGCGACTTCCGGCCTGATCCTGTCGGCCTGCCTGGCTTATCGGTATTAAGGTCCGAAGTGCAGATCGGCCAACCATACCGTCCTAGACGGCCTGAGCTGTGCGGATGCCCTTACTGGCCTGTCCAGCTAACCACTTACCCATTAGATGCACCCAGCTGTTGAATGAATATGTTTTATAGCTTAAGAACTTTTAAGGTATACTGCTGATTTTTTGATTAATTTCACCTCTGCCTGGGTGAAAGCAGGGGTTGATGCGGTCGGCCGGGCTGCACTGTCGATCTGGAAAATGTAGGCGGGCCCACTAGTAACTCTAGTAGTCCACCCCGGTAACAAACATACATTGGTTTGTGTTGGGTGTTTGCACGTTGTATTTTCCTCGAACTTCGGTTGAAGTTGTTAGTAATGAACATTGATTATAGTAGCTTGAGTTACTAATTTGTGAGGATTCATGAGATGCCACAACTGTGTTTGCAACTCCGTATGACTATTTCTTGGGTAATGGTTTGAACAGCAGTGAGTCGACTTGTCTGAATCCTACTAGTATCCCGAAAGGAACATGTTGGGGGAACTTTTGGCCAAAAATAGGGTATAACTGAAAGAGAAAGCTTAAATCCTTATTATTTTATGGACTATAGTTTAGTTGTACTTGTTTTATTCAAAGGATGCATGACGCATTGTCTAAATATATACTATAGTGTAAATTTGCCTGGCTCTTACTCTTCTTCAAAACTGTACACTAAGGATCGACGAAAAGGTTTAAAGATTTTCCGAAAGGAAGCTAGAATTTGGTTGAACCAGCAAAATACCTACCTGTTTTATAAGCAAACGAATCGAAAGTTTTAACTTAAAGCTGTAAGATGGCCTTTGGGATATGGACGTGACGTTTGCTTTGACGTTCAGCAGACATAACTATGGTTATCAATATTTGCAAGTGACCATCGATATGTTTAGCCGGATAGCATTCGCTCAGCATTGTAAGAATGACTTCAATTGCTGTTTTAACAGCATTCCAAAAAATACTACACATTGCAAGCCCTCCCCCCCCCCCCCCGGTTGCCGCCATTAGCAGTCAGGACAGACAAGAGACTGTTATAGACCAGTTAACCCAGCTTTGAGACTTAACCTTCTGTTTAACAAGTATCGAATTAATGATAACATTGTAAAGAGATGAAACGATGCGAAGGTCCTGTCCCGGTTTCCTTGGTAGTGGATGACTTCTGAAACCTGAGCGAGAGTATAGCAATATTAGGAGAAATAGAATAAAAACTAATTTATTTAACTAGGACTATAAAGGTCATGACGTTAAGTTACTATTTTTGTCAACGAATATCAAACTACGTAGTTATGCGTGACAGCACATATAGGCATAAATATAAGTTTTCCGTTATGTGGAATCATTTCATTGATATCGAACAAAGGTTGACATCTCGGCGGGATGAAGCCAGTATTGTGAATCCATTACGGATCCGGAATTCGAATTGGGATAATAAGGGTAGTGAGTTGGAGATGATTTCTGGTGGCTAATTTTATCAGAAGCGGGCTGGTTCTGCTGTAACCATTTCTCCACTGGCAGTCTTCTTTTCAAGTTGTGATAGGGCTCCAAGTCTTCGTCAATTGGCGGCCTTTCCTGGGATTCCTTTTCTGAAAATGTCAGAAGTTTGGATCACTGTTAGAGAGGACTATAACCTGATCTTAAAGCAGTCAGTGTTCAATTTTTCTCGAAAGTTATATCAGCAGACAGCAACAGATTTCTATTTTAGAAAGACGTTAGGCAAGGGTTGTTGAACCTGGCCACAAGTCATAACATTTATAGGTGACGCAGCTGCAAATATTATGAAGTTCATTTAGAATTTAGTAGCCGAAGTTCTCTAGCCGTTATATTCACGCTTAATCAGACTGCCTAAAAATGGCGCCCACGTTTTTGCATGTATAATACACATGTACGCACATAGTTCACTGTGCACGAGAGCCTAAAATCTCGCTGTTCTAGTACTCTGCTGCGAATGAAATAAATACTACCAAAAAAATCAGTTTGCAAGAATTCGGGAATGGTAATTCTATTCCCCGATTTCCTTGCCCACTGTCATTGTTAAAGCACGAGCAATAAGGTTTAGCCAGGCCTTTTTGTGGAATTTGAGAGTTAATGTTTACTTTTCCATTTTGGTGTTTTCGCTTCGTCCCAAGCTACGCCCCAACCATGACCGTAGGCATTCAATGGATAAGCTGCTTCGCCGTGAAGCTTGATATCCAATCCTGGAAAAACGCAAAAAACTAAGCATCTATATAAACTTTGTATTTTAAATAATTGATACAGTTTCCATTTGTGCTATAAAATCCAAAATCTCTGAAGTTGTATATTTACACATCAAGATTCACTTACACTAAGCAGATTTGTTAACTACTATTAATTTTGCCGTTTATCTTTTTGGCTTACCTTAAAAATAGTTGACATTGCTTATATAATTAAGAAAGAAACAAGAAAGACATGTACCACCGAGGTTTCCGAAAAATTCAGACCTTCGGTGGATCTCGAACCCACGGTACTTCGATGACTAGACGTACGTTCTGCCTATTGAGATACAGAGGCACAGTCGCATCAAGCTATATCGAAGTTCGTGCGCCAAAGTGCATGAATTTCACGATGTTGTGAAAGCAGTTTCACTACCCGTTGAGGGACAGCATTCAGGCGACGTAGCGACAATCATACTAATAATGACTGATGGAGAGAGACAAAGGTTAGCGCCCTCATATAGCCTCTTAGCTGTGTAGCCCGGCAATAACAACAACAACCTTCGCTACATGCAAAATATCTCTATAATACCTCTACGTTCAACGTCTGGTGGTACACGGAGACGATTGAACATCTTTATGATACCGAAGACCAAAGCAGTGAGGATTCCACTCCAGAAAATTATACACAAGGCTCCAATAAAGTTCCAAAGTAGATGCTAAAAACATCATCTTTAAAGATCGTAAACATCGTAAACTGCTGTGAACTGAATATTTAGTTTTTTCCACTAATGTGGAAGTATAAAATGGTTGGACTATTGAAATATTTCTAGGATTTCTTATAAATTGTAGCTCAAGATAAGAATAGCTACATTCATGTATTGTAATTTACCAGGAAAGCAATCTTATTCCAGAAAAATATTATTCCGTGTCGAATGTCAAATATCGGTGAAGCCATCAGACCCCAAAGTCCTCCGCCAAGATGAACTGAAAGCGGTTACAACAGTACAGAAATGAAGTACGAGAAAGAGTGTAGTAGCTGCAATAGTTTGCAACAGATCTCAAGCATCTCTGGGAGAACATTTCAGAACAAAACAGGAGAAAGAACAGAATGTCACGAATTCGGAACGTAGCTGGTGAATCTAACCCACAAGCTTCGGCTTTAAATCACACATGGATGCTTTTTATTCCCATTCAATCTAAACATGCTAATTTGATGTTTAACTCTTAACCATAAAGAAAAACTAATCTCAGCGCCAAGCAGACCCATAACAGGTGGGATGGGAACCGGAAGTTTCAGAACCGGCATTTTCAACTACTATCTGACCTGCAACTGCTTCTAGCGGATCGTCAACTCGAAGCCTGGGTAGGATTGTGGCCCAGAGCCCATAACTGAAGGCGGCCACAACTCCGATCACAGCAGCTGACCAGGGCTCAACCTCGTTGCAACTGGCACAAATCGCTGCCTGAAACTAAATGTTAAAACTTGAACGTTTAGGTTAAAGTATATATTAATTTTATGAATATTTGCATTGTATTATGCCAAATAAATAAAGCAAACTTATGCGTATTTGACAGTTTATATTTTGTACCGTAGCGCTATTTCACAAATAATTCAATGCTCACAGGCTTGCTGAAACGTTGATTAATCAAGTAATTATTCAATTAAGCTTATCTACCATTCCCGCTAATGCACCGTTGAGGGTAACAGAAAGACTCCAACGTCTTTTGTGAAGTTTAATTCGCAGCAGAGTTGTGGTGGCGGAAAATGCAACACTAATCATGGAATTGACGACAGCACGAGCCATAAAAGCACCGCCCTTTGGTTGAGCAAATGTCCCAATTGAGCCTGCATTGAAGGCAAAGAAGCCGAAGATCAGGAGGAAACCGCCCAATGCAGCAAACTGAAAAGAAAGCAGTAAGAAAACAATCCAATACTTTCTTTTATTTTAAAATCTATACCAACTTTCATGTTTAAAATGACCACACGCTGCTCTCCTGTTTCGTTCTTAATCATTCTGCTCACTCGTATATTTGGTTTTATGTTTTATTCAACAAAATACTAAGCTGTATTGGATTGAATCAAAGTTGGCAAAATAAACAAACAATATCTAATCGAATTAACTCTTCTGCTTTGCTAAACTTCGCTCATCTATAGCAGAGGTCCCAATTCAGTAAAATAAATAGAGTTCAAAATATTGATACACTGCGCAAAACCTGAAAACCAAATGAAAAATACGACTCTTTACAAGACCATACCTACCTTCTTACTTGGATAACTGTGGCAATTCTAGAGCTAATACATGCAACAAAAGTCCGACTTTGCAGAAGGACTGCATTTATTAGGCCAAAACCAATCGGACTTCGGTTCGTAACTTGGTGAATCTGAATAACTTTGCCGATCGAACGGTCTTAGTACCGGCGACTTATCTTTCAAGTGTCTGACTTATCAACTTTCGATGGTAGTCTAGTTATACTTTGGAAGTCGTTCCTTTATAAGCGTGGTATGTTTTCGTTTGGCGATTTAGATCTTTCTTGGGTCTCTGTAAATCAAGGTTGCATACCGCTATAAATTTTGCGTCCAAAGGGTAGAATTTTTGCATTGACGCATTTTTCTCGGCAAAAATCGTTTCGTTTACAAAACTTTTTATTGTCTCTATAGTTTAACATGCTTTAATCGCATGTATCACAGGTCAAAGGGCTCGCGTTTCCAGCAAACTTAACCTACGGGTACAGAGTGGCCACGAAATTGCTGAATTGGGATAGCATCTTTCCCGAAGCGACCAATCCGGGGCCCGACCAGGATTGCACCAACCAGGGCACAGGTCCCACCCGTCAAATGGACCAATCCGCTACCAGCAAAATCCTAAACAAACTCTCTTCAAGTTTTCGTGGTAATATTCTACCGTTAAGACTTAAGGGGGGGCTACTCAAATCGACTTGTCCGATTGGCCTACTTTTTGGCAGAGATATACAGCATGGGTGTGGTTAAAAAATATCCGGTAGATAGGTCTTAGCCGCTTTCCAGCCGTGTTCAACCGTCGCGTTTATGTGCCCGACCCCTCCCCCAGTATTCACAACTACCAACATAATCGATTAAAAACTTCTGCTGACTGCTAAGGTGTTAGCTGCAAAGTTGCCATTTGGCATCATGATTTGGCAAATGTGTTCGCATTTGCAGGAAATACTAGACGGCTGTACCTTACCTGCACCTAAAGGAGTTGCTCCTCAAAATGAAATTTCGTCAAAAATATATAAATTTTTGGCTAAACAAAAGAAAATTTGAGTTCTGGTGCAAGCTATAAGGCCGTAATTTGGCATATACACAGACCCTATATGTGTGCTCATTTGTGCCAAATGAAAAGAAATTCTGCAGGCTGAAAAAATTTTATGTCAACTTGAATCTTCAAAAATTGCCAACATCGCCATTTTCAGTTGGCCATATGTTGGTAACTGTGAAAATGGGGAGGGGGGGGGGTTCGGGCACATAAACGCAACGGATGCATACGACTGGACCTCAGTACCCGATATTTTTTGGTCAAACCCATGCTCTATATCTGTGCCAAGAAGTAGGTCAATCGGACAAAGTAGCCCCCCCTTAAGTATTGAAAAATACATATGTAAGCCAGCCATAGATAAAGCGGAAAAGAAATAGGAGAAAGAAAATGTTTTGCCTAGTAGAGGATCGAACCAAGGACTCTACGGTCCAAAGTAAACACTCACTTAGCGAAATCACGTAGGTTGTGTATGTATGTAAATCATGTATGTAGCTAAGCTGGTTAACGTTGTCATGCCCTCTGGTCTTGACCATCATTTTGACAGCTCCGTAATTATTATGAATTAACTTATGTTCATTAGCATCATGTTTATCCAGTTAATCTAAAGTTAATTTATTAAGCAATTTTAGTTAATGTAAAATAAGTAATTAATGTATTTACGACAAATCCTCGACTTTTCAACCATCCATCAGGCGCCCAAGCCCAGTGGGTTAGTACAGGATAGGTAAATCCTAAAACAAATAGTTGAATCGAATTCGCTCAATTAACCTATATTTAAGCACAATAATCTGTTCAAACCGAACTAATTAAAACTTAAAAGCCAAATGTCAACATTTCTGTTTATGAAAAAAAGTTGAAAATCACTAAGACTAGAATTTTTCCATAACAGCTATAGACGGTTTTAGCACTAAGACTTCGAATATTCAATGTGTGCTACTGTCGGGCTGGTCTAACTTCTGTGGAAATAATCATACCTAATCGAAATTTGTATCAAACATAGCAAACTGTAGAAATCTGCGACGGGCCAGAACCTTTTGGGTTTTGAATTGTTGTTAAAGTACCGGTCGTTTAACTTGACTACCTTTTCTGCAATGAAATTCCATTAATTTGAAAGGTTTGAGATAAAATGCTTTATGAAACCTGAAAATTAAGTCCACGGCATATGATAACAGCTAACATAAAAAGATGTCATTATTTCTTTCCTACAAATTATTTGTACCAGTTGCAAAGGCACAAAAGATTGCATAGGCCGAGAATCGACAGCGTTCAGCCACGGCGCCGGACAAAATCGTGGCCGCAGTGGCAGCAAAGATGTACTCAAAGAACCAGGTGTGGAAATTGCCCGAGGATAGATTATGGGAACACCATTGGCCGTAGCCGATGAAGGAATTACTGGGAGTGCCAAAGGCAAACGCCCAGCCGAAAATCCAATAGGCCACACAGGATATGCCTAAAACCCAAGTGTACATAATGATAAGAGTGTCACACACTGACGAGACATGTGATCAAGAGAAACGCATGAACTGTTCTCGGTTCTCAAATCTTACGAAACCAACTTCTGCAAACGAAGGTCACTCATTTTACAAGTTTTGGTACACAGCCAGTGTTGACTGTGTAGGGAATATACAATATCCATTCATATGTGCGTACGCTCAATGCAACTCCTTCCGCCTAGCTAGTCACTGGCTTGACGCAACGTGTTATAATAATTGGTCGGGTCAGGGTAGGGTATGTCGGGTATTCTTATTGGGAGAGTAGGTGTTTACTTCCTATTAGTTGGAGGAAATTCCCAAGCCCCGCCCACCTGACGGTCTCTCTAAAATTCCCCCAACACTTTGGGTGTTACTTTTCTGTCTTGCCGCAGAGTCGGGTATTTCCAACTATTCTTTGCACTCCTCCCGCTTGCAACCCAATCCGCTCCTGCAGGTACGTTGGCCAGCTGACCATATTTATTATACATATGTGTTAGCTTTGTGTAGCGGCATCGCGCTTATATATTATTCTATAATAACTATCCTTTTATTTTGTTCCAACTAGGGCTAGTGTGGGTTTATCTAGGTAGCATATGTAGTATTTCATAGATCTACTATCTATTGGCGAGGCTTCCCCAGGACAGGCTCTCCCCAAACCAGGTGTGTTATTCATTGTGGGCGCAATCCTAGCAATGGCTTGCACTGTTTCTTCGGCATTCCAGCTGGCTGTGTTGAGTTTGAATGAAGTTTTTGAATCGGCGGTGCTGTAATGACACATCTTAGAGTTGTTCATTCTTTCTGTCGGTTAATAGGCTGTGACTTTAATATTTCTACGTATTTAACAGTTATATAACATCAACTGAAACATGATCATCGGGCAATAGCCGGAAAAATATAAATATTAAAAACTGTCGTCTCAAACTCAGACTTCTGGCTTTGCATGAAACTCACAAGAGGCCATCAGATTTTTGATGAGAATGTTTGTTACGTTCTTAGTTCTGACGGAACCTCCTTCCAGAAACGCAAAGCCACACTGCATCACTAAAATAGTTTATGAAAAGAAGTGGAAGACACTAAGCGCCTCCTAATTAATGCATTCTGTCAAAACTGGTGGCTTTTATTGCCCAATGCAGCTGTGAATAGAGGTCACTTCTCAGCTGAAGCTTTCCATGTGTAGGATATCGGATCGGATTCGACTGTAGTTGAGGGGTAAATTAGCAAATTCCACACAAAATTAGCCTATTATAACACACTGGTACTCACTAACTAAACGCTTCATCTCATCCTACCGCCAAAGAACAAATTTTTGTTTCTTGCGCAAAAATCAGTGGCTAAGTGTGAATCGAACCTCCGACCTTGAGATCCGATCCGACGAATTGCATTTTGGCAAAAACCTCTTCGCTTATATCGATAAAGTGATTTGGAAAAGAAGTCTAGAGAAAAATATATGAAAGTAAATAACTATAGATGATACAATAAACATATAACACAAGAAAAAAGAAATGAGTGATCTTACAAAAGATGACAATTGCCATGACTATTGTGAAGAAGGCGTTCCCGTTGACCTCCATGATGCGAAGATTGGTGCGAAGATTTCGATTTATCGATTCCAGACGACTCACTCGATCCTGTAGATCGGAGATCGTCAAATTATCCACGGCGCTCATTTTTTTATTCCGATTATAATCTGTAAACTGGGAAAATGACAAAACACAGTTTGAAGATTTTTACAGCAAATAAGCAGGTATTGTTATTAGAAATGCTATATACTAACATTAGAAGCTTGAGTGTGACACGATTTATTTCCAAATTTTCGATTGGGCCAAATCAATGATTTTTTTATTTTAGCACAAGAATGAAAACAGAATAATCAGATTGTTACAGGATGCGAATCTGCTAAGCAGAAACCAATTTTTTAAAATTCTCAGTTCTCTACAAAATTAAAATCAAAAACACCAGTGCTCCGACCGGTCTCACTAAAACCGGTAGAACCGGAACCGGTACCTGGTAGCATTTAGAACCGGACCGGTTCCAGTGTAACGAACATGGAAGAAATGTGTATTTCGTAACTGGATTTCTTGTGTATATTGCGAACAGCATTAACACATCAGAATAACTTTTGAACTAATTGGCAGAAATTATTCAGGGCTAGGTTCATTGAAAAGAACAGGCCAAGAAGGTTTCAGAAAAGTTTTTCTGAAGCAAATGGTTTAAAGAATTGAGTTTTAACGGAAAATTACTAGGACAGCCATGACCCGTCTTTTTCTTGTTTGTGTGAATGCGACTACGTACCGATCTATCATTATAACTCCTAATGTAGCTAACTGTAGTGTTTAAAAAGGGTCTCATTTGAAAAAGGATACATAGAAGTACTCAGAAAACTTTTCGTATACGATCCGTTCATCTCTTAATCCATTCTGATTAGGCAAAGAAAGGCTGCTTTTGACTACTGAAGGTTGGGTTCACAACAGTCGTACACTTTTAAAACTATCATAATAAATTTTGCATACTTTACCTATAAATATAACCCTATAATATAAATATAATATAATATAACCCAAAAATAATCTTATGTAAAAGAAGAGGCCAAGAAGGTGTCAGAAAAGGTTTTCTAAATCAATTAGTTCATTCAAAAGTTCGTTAGCTGCAACCGAAATTTGGCTTTTGACCAGAACGAACTCGGATGGCTAATAAAGTGCTATATTCTCTCGATTATAATAATTTGCGTACAGAATTGTAATTATGTCTATAATTATGCTTACCTAGCGTCCTATGTTGTACTGTGGATAATATTGCATTTGTCCTGATACCTTCAAAAAGAACCTACTTTTCGCAATTCTTTCTAAAACTACTTCCAAAATATGTACCGATTTGACTTGACTAGTGATACTGAATTTTGTACCAAATGATTGTGGGCTCCTTTTATCAATGTAACTTGTAATTGTATTTTTATTAATTAATGGTATTGTTGTTATTATTATCTCTTTAAAACCCGCTCACCAGAAAATTAAGCATTAGTTGATTTTGACCCATTCTAATTTGCAGCATGATACTTATGGGTTTCAGTCACAGATCCCCTTCCAGTCTGAGTATTTCTAGAGTGTTGTCTGTAAGAGGTGTGAGTGTAATAATATGCACGTGAGGGAAAAACCTTCCTGTCTTTCCCTAACTGACCAATAAGGAAGCATGAGTCATAGGAGAGGGGAACCCCTCTGAAGAAATAAGTGCACTAGTTCCCCTATGGCCAAAATATAAAAGATTTTAGTTAGTTAGTATTATTAATCCTCGAATCATAGCTAATGGCAGTTTGGCATAAAATGTTAGCTTCATCTAGGTATTTCTGATAGTTCGTCTTGGGCTCTTGGCCCACTCTTCGTATTACGATTTCCCTTTCTTCTTCTTCCTCTTTCGTTTTCTTCCCTGGCTATATTTTGCTTCCCAATGCCAGACTTGCGCAGCAGGGAAACTATACAAAGGCCGGTTCACACGATCAAATTCTCGTCAAATAAATCTGATCAAATTTTTTGACAGCAAAATATTTGAACAAATTGCCTGTTTACACTGTCAAAATTGCATCAAATAATTTGACCAAATTTTGATCAAATTGGGCGCCAGTTTGAATTTGCGCGTGAAAAAATTGATCAGTCAAAAGCGCAAACTAGCGTTTTTCTTGTTATCTCAATGTGATTCTGAACCCAAACCTAAATGCCCTTAGGCCAGAGGTTGGTAAAAAGATCTAAAACAATTTACAGTTTCAAAAACTTTTCATTCGCGGTTTTTAAATATAAAATATTTCATTAATTTTTTTGAACATTTGGCATAATTTAAAATTATTTATTCATTTAAATTAAATTCAAAGTATATTTAATGGAAGTGTATGCTATTACAGTCCTGTGACTTTGCCCATTGTGTTGAAAGAACCTAGAAAAACTGCATGTGTGAAGGAAACAAAAGCCAAATCAAAATCAAATAGATTTAGGGGCACGTGATCCACTTGCTAAAATGTCATTGGACAAGCCGTCAAATATTTGATGGTTTTTGCGCACTGACCAAACCAATTTGATGGTTTGACAGCAATTTGATGGCAAATTTGACAGAATTTGATGGAATTTGGTGCCCGTTCAAACCATCAAATTTGGTCAAATTACAAGTTTGGTCAAATTTGATCAAATTTATTTGACGAAAATTTGATCGTGTGAACCGGCCTTAATTCGATTTCGTGACAAAGACATTTCGAAACGAAAGCGAAATAAAATTTTATGGTGTGACATTAGGGGTACTTGAGTCCACTCGAAACTCAGCCCCAGAACTTCAAAAATTACGCAACCTGGGAGATGAATTACCCAGGTGCAATTTCTAACTTGGGAGTACGCGGAGTCCTTCCCCCAAGAAACCGACCAATGACAGAACAGCAAAAGCAAAAGCAGCCAATCGTCGTCAGATGATTGCAAGAAATTCAAAATTTTGAGGAACACACTAAAAATTTCAAATCAGTCTGTGATTTGAGTTGCTAGCGAACGGTCGCTCCATTTCTTGGGACATTTGGGGGAATTATGTGTCACAGACATCCCATGAGACGAGTCGGTTGGGAGAGGCGTCAGCCTCTCCCTAGATAGGATACCCCCACAAAATTTTGTGCAATTTGGCCCTTAGGTTGGGATTTGGGAAACTCCTAGGGCGATGGTTGATTCAAAATGCTTTTGGCTTCAGAAGCCATGTTCAATTTATTCCGCTCTAAGTTAAGTGGACCTACTCCCCTTTAGGTTTTGACTTAATATTTTGTAAGTGCGAGTTCAAAAATTAGCCTAAAAATGATCCACGAATCCTCTTCTCGTCAACGCTGAGAATCATGTTCAAATCAGGCATCTCGCCGCCTCAGTTTCATTAATCTAGTTCACTATTGCTTTTGCTGTGCATGCTTGTGCTAATGTCAGTTGATATTAGCTGGATTTCCCGGATTTCCTGAGAAGGAAATCCGTGAGTTCTTGTCATTGGTGGGGAATTTCTGCCGGAAATCCCTTCTTATAATTCTTGCAATTTTAGTTCCAAAATTCTTCAGCTTTTGTACTTTCAAAAAAGATATTTTTTATCCTCTTGTGATTTAAATCTTTTGTGATTTGCGCCATGTCAAAAAGTATCCAGATTGTCCCAAATTATCTGGCTGGGCTGATTTCCCAATTTTTGTATAAACATTGCCTCAAGCTTCCCGTTTTATATCCCAAAACTAAGCTCGATTTTGAAAGCTAAAAATCATCTTGCAGTCAAATTTCAGCAAACTTCTGTCCCTGCGAAATCCAGTTAATATCGCTGAATTCGGTTTTAGGTTTTAAGGTTTTAACCTATTTGATTCAGTTCTAGATCCAGTCGCCTTCGGGCTTTGCCTCTCTGCGCTGTGTCTTTTGGTCCGTGCCTGCCGTGATTCTCGTAGGATCTCGGTCTTTCAGTCTCCGCCGTGATCTCCTAGTCCCGGTCCATTTCTGCACTGCCATCCGGATATCAGTGTCGCCCGGTTCTTTCTTCTAACAATCCAGAGTGAGTGTATCCTTGGATCACCCCTGGCCCTTCCCAGGTTCTGTCTCAGCTGCTCTAATCGGATCTGTTCAGTTCCTTGCCTTCACCAGTGCGTAAGACTCTCTCTCTCAAAATTACGGCGCTTTGCCGGTTTCAGCGATTCGTCCAGTATATTCCTGTGCTTTAGACTTTCTGATAGCCACTTGATTTGGCTTAGGGCCGCACCTTTGTGTAATTAGTGAAGTCTGGGAGTTGAACCACAGCACCACCACTATTACAAAGCACTGGCGCAAGGTAACACAAACCTTGACTGCCCTAGAGATATTGCCCAGGCGGCTCTCTTTTAACACCGGCACGAGCCTCGCAAGGTTTGGGGGAGTATGAATTTTTGGGGAACGCCGGACCGACTGGCGCCTGAATGAAAGGGGGAGATTGGACTGATAGACTCGCTCAGGAATACTCGAGCTAATCCCAGAGCGTCTACCTAAAATTTAGAGTTAGCTCAGCAATAAAGTTAATTAAATAAAGATGGATTAGACAACTGGCGATTTACTAGAAAATACAAAAGAAAGGCAGACGAGTTAAAAGAAAATTAACAGACAAATCAACTTACTGGCTACCAATAAGAAATTGGGGAGGGTGACCGAAAACACAGAAATGGGGGATAAAGGGGGAAAGTGGGGAAAGGCTGGAAATTGAGCACGCAACAGGGGGAAGGCTTATGAGTTGAGTTAAAGTAAAGCGTTTAGGGATAAAAAAGAACAAACGCAATTAGGAGTTAACGGTGGTTAAGGAATGGTCGGGCAAACGCCAAGGCAAGGCAAAATTCGGATCTCCAAATTTAAGTAAACCGCCGCACGCGATGAAGAGAAACTCTCAACTGAAGGGGGTGTGACTAAATGATTACGAGTAGGAATGTGCATTGCGAAATAAGGATTAATATAAGTAAATTTTGATCTTCAATCCCCGGCAAGCCAATTATAAAAACAACTACATGTAGTGTAATCTTTATGGTATTTACGAAATTAAATAATTTTGGTGTTTTCACGAAAGTTTAACCATGAAGATAGCACTACATTATAAAATATAAGGATATATAAAATATAATATAAAATATATTATAAATAATATATAAAATAAATTTCGCATCCGAAAACACATCACAAGTACCAGACACTCCAGTAAATGATCAAATAATAATATTAGACATTTTAATAAAGTTTTGGAAGAGTTTTAGCGACTTTTGGAGGGAAAATCACGAGATACTTAAGGAAAATAATTGGAGGAGAGGTAGTAGCGTCTTCCGCTACTGCCTATACTACATTTGTCAGTTCGGACTGCATTTGGGGATTTTGAGTTGAGTTGGCTGTTCATATGAAGTTCTTGTCCAAAGCGAAGCCATCTAGTCTGGATTCTTCGGGTCGAATTTAGTTTGTATACAAAATTAAATTTTGTCCGGTTTGGGATAAATTGCGTGACCCATGGTCGTAGCCGGTTCAAAAAAACCGCAAAAATGGTTTTTCCGGTCTGGAGTACTCGGATAAAAATGTTCTTTTCGGCACAATGGATGTTTGGAAGGATACTTTTATTGTACCGGAGTCAACGGGATCGAATATCCGATCCATTTCTGTTCTGAGCTTTAAAATTTGAGATTTCATGGATTGGATTCTATACGCTTATCTTTGTCGCATTTAAGGGGGGGGTCCACCAAGAAAAATTTTATGGTCCCGGATTTTGCTCATTTTCACACAAAATTTTGTCACATATGTCCTGCATATCGAGTTTCAATTTCGAGTAGTTTCGTTCAGTACTTAACGAGTAACCGGCTATTAATTGCATGCAATTTGAAAACAGGTGAAAACGGCGGTGCCGCAGCAAATAAAGGCAGTTTACACCTGAACTTCCTTGAGAATGGAGCTATATTCGGTTGTATGTTTGATATCTGATGCAAACAAAGAACTTAGGGTAGCTTTTAATGGGAAAACGTTTTTTAATGACTTTATTTAATGATTTTAGGAAGTAGCACCGACGCTGGAAAGCCTTGACCACGAAAATAATTTAACGGCTGATAGCTTGAATTTGGTGCATTTGCGGGCAATGGTCCAAGAAGAAAAAATGTTCCCCACAATGAGAGCTTTCGATTGATATAAAATTTAACGTATTTCCAAAAATTTGAAAAATCGCTATTTTTGAGATTATGTATGTCAGACCCCCATATTTGGCCCCAGCGACCAACTGGGTACACTAACCTGCGCCATTTGTGCCCAATCTTGACCTAAAGTCATCAATAATCGTGCGCAAATAGGTAGTCTAACATTTTATAGGTCTGTGTTGCCATAGCTCTAGGTTATTTGCCAAAAAACGGGAATTTCCTACATTTTGCTAAAAATTGAAATTTCTGCGCCAGAGAAATCTCGAAATCGGACAGAGGTAACCAGGATCAATTGGTATCGTTCGAAATGTCTTGTCATAAGCTGTGATTTGTAGGAAGTAGAATTTTTAATTAGGGCTTACAGCTTTCAGAATATTTCATCAAACTTGCTGACCCCCAATTTTAACATTGCAAAACAGTCAAATTTGGTTGTTCGCAAACTTAAATAAATTAATTAAAAATTTTTAAAGGCCTAAATTAAAATTCTGCTTCCTACAAATCACCCTTCGAGATCGTATATATGATATAGGATGGACGTTGAAGTGCTCCATTTTGTCGTTTGCAAGATTTCTCTGGCGCACGGAAAAAATCACCACTTTTTCCGTTTCCTATGTTTAACACATACTGACGTCACCTTTGAGGTGAAATTACTCGCTAACCGTAAAAGATCCGACCTTCATTTCAAAAACTCGTTAAAATATACCAATCGGACAACAAAATATGTGAAAATGAGCAAAATCGGAGATGGTCGAAAAATCGGCCAAAAATGGACCCCCCCCCCTTAAGATCGCTTATTTCTTAACCATGTCGCATTTAAGATCGCTTATTTCTTAACCATTTTAAGACGTTATCATTCACAAATTACAGCAGATATGAAGTAAATTAATGTTAAGGCTTGTTAGGCATACACCAAATAACATTTTAACGAATTATATAATTTGCTTTCCGGGCCAACCGGATACTGAGAAATCGGCGATCTCGATTCGCCAGTCAAATCTGAAAGTGAAATGTGAAATTTTAGCAATGTCAAAAGTCGATGTATTTAGCTGTCAGCATTTTCTCGCGCATTACTTTCTTAATTACTAAAATTACTAAAAATACTTTCTAGGCATTAAAAATGAACACTTCAGACAAGCTGAATTTTGAGTTCACTTATCCATGAAATTGAAAAACATTAATTTTTATGCGTTTTCTAAAAAACTTACAATTGGAACCGGAAGCTAGAACCGCAACCGCAACCAGAATCGATACTCTGGAACCGGAACCAATACTCTGGAACCTTTTCCAATACTCTGGAACCGGAATCGGAACCGTTTCTCTGGAAACGGAACCGGAACCGGAACCGATACCTGGAACGGGCCCGGAACCGAATTCAAAAATCGGAACCGGAACCGATGCTCTGGGAACCGGAACCGAAGCCGTTACTCTGGAAACAGAACCGGAACAGGAACCGGAACCGATACTCGGGAACCGGAACCTGAACCGAATTCAAAAATCTGAACCGGAACCGATGCTCTGGGACCGGAATCGGAACCGGTTTCAAAAAACGGAAACGGAACCGGAATCGATACTCTGGAACCGGAACCAATACTCTGGAACCTTTTCCAATACTCTGGAACCGGAACCGGAGCCGTTACTCTGAAAACGGAACCGGAATCGATACCTGGAACCGGGACCGGAACCGATACTCTGGAATCGGAACCTGAACCGGATTCAAAAATCGGGACCGGAACCGATGCTCTGGGACCGGAACCGGAACCGGTTTCAAAACACGGAACCGGAACCGGATTCAAAAATCGGAACCGGAACCGATGCTCTGGGACCGGAACCGGAACCGGTTTCAAAACACGGAACCGGAACCGGATTCAAAAATCGGAACCGGAACCGATGCTCTGGGACCGGAACCGGAACCGGTTTCAAAACACGGAACCGGAACCGGATTCAAAAATCGGAACCGGAACCGATACTCTAGAAGAATAACGGAACCGTTACTCTGGAACCGGAACTGGAACCGGAACCGCTGGAACCAGAACAGGAACCGGTACTGTGGAACCGGAACCGGAGCCGGTTTCAAAAATTGTAACCGGTCCGAGGACTAGAAAAAAGATCGAAAGCTCGCCGAACCCTACCAAAATTGAAAAGAATATTGTTTGCAAGTAAGGTATACTCAAAATATTTGTGGAGAATGATCTACGTTAAACTATAATGTCGACACTTTCAGATCAACCATTGCGGTTAGGCATTAGATTGTTGAAAAGATTTTAATTTAAAGAGAAAACGACATGCAAACATGCGATGCTGCAGTGTGTGTGAGTGTTAATAAACCTGTGGAGCAAAAGATAAGTGGATGTATCGAAAACGGCAAGATTTCCAAGCCCAAAATGACGGTTTCTTAAAACGATTAATAAAACGGAACTGGTTTTAAGGTTTCTTTACAACAAAAACTTCCCTTTAGAAGTTCGCCGAACCGACGCAAGTATTACCGAATACAACAATACATACATGTATACTTGTACACCAAAACTTTACAAGTGAATGGTTCTGTGAAGCGGATCAATTGTCGTCTCCTGAATCGATATCACACTCTTAGAAATGTTCCTGTAGAAACTACAGGAATCACTTTTGTAGATGATAAATACAAAAGCTTTTGTAGAAAATACAGGTTAAGTCTTGTAATGTCACTGGTTTACAAGTTTACTCTACAGGAAAGTACTCGATACGCTGATAACGCAAACTGTGTATATAAGGGCGACAGTGATCATAATTTTTGAAGACTGAAATTTTTGATTTTTTCAAATTTTCAGTCTTTCAACACCCCGTGGGTGAATTTTTTGTAACGGCCTCTCCCTGCCGAAAATATTTTGGGAGCGGCCGCCCCTACACCTGCCCCCCCTTTTTTAAATAACAGGTCGCTCCAGTAAAATTTACAGGTTTTGTCTTGTAAAAACTACAGGTTTGGTATCTGATTTAGGATTGTCAAAAAAGTCGAACAAAACTACAGGTTTCTTTAGTATTTTTTACAGGAAACTCCTGTAATAAAAACTACAGGTTTCCTTTGTATTTTCTGCAGGAAATTCCTGTAATTTTTACTATTTGAGAGACCGGTAAAAAATACAAAAGTGACTTTTGTGGAAAATACAGGAAGCTCCGCTAGTGACTGACTGCACAGGAGCACTTTTGTAGAAAGTTACAAGAATTCCTGTAATTGCTACAGGAGTCTTTTTAAAAGTGTACCATGCTCATTAGCAACAGTCGGTGCCAGGATGACGACATCAGTACCTTAAATTCATTCTTTGGCTTTCTGCTCATTAGTTGTGCATATAAACTAAATAATGTGCATATGAATACTTAAATTGCCATTTCATAACATTATTACCCAAAGTATACACAATAACTAACTGTACCCACCTGCGGCTAGCGTCAGTTTAAACTGACACTAGCAGTATTGCCGTAGCTCCAGAATCACGTATGTTGGGAGAAAGTTGCTTCTATGCAGCTGAGAACTAACACATAACTGCATATTTTATGCATTAAAAATATTTAATATCTATTAACTTTTTATAAGTTTTGCTGTGATGAACAAACCACGTTCCATTATGAAGACCAATACAGCAAATTTATTGGCTGGAGCTAACGAGGCAGTGCAAACTTGGGATTGGTCACACCAAGAGTCCATAATATAAGAGTGTGACAGCTGGCAAGCTCTCTGTTATCAGAGCAAAAACTATGCTCTGTTCGCTAACGGCCTACCCCCTCCCCAAATTGGACCCCAGTGAACAAAGTGAATTCGCCCGCTATGTTTGTGCTCTAAAGCTCGAAACAGACACAAATTAGACTTACGCACAGCTTGTGTTTTCGAGCTTAAGCACATAAACATAGAGGGAATGAGCGTACCCCCGTTTGGACCCCGTACCCATATAGGGGCGGAGTGAGAGGGGGTCAATTTGGGGAGGGGGTAAGCCGATAGCGAACATAGCATAGTTTTGGCTCTGACTGCATAGAGTGTGGCGCTTGTCACACTCTTATACATTATGTACTCTTGGTCACACTAAGTATGAAGCACAATTAATAGCTGACAAGCCTGTATAGAAAGATTAATTGTACAGCTAACCGTTGTCGAGCAATCTCAGAAAATTTCAATGTCAGTTTAAACTGACGCTAGCCGGATATGGGTTAACCGTGAACCAGGCTTTAGATGTATATATGATGGATTTCTGCGATGACGGGACGAAAGACAGTCTCACCATTCTTCTTATTAGGTACCTAACACTGCTTCTCTGCCGGAGTCGGATACTGACCACACACACACATCACACACATCACACCACCGAGTCATCAGCTAAACTTCCATATCAGGCTTATCAAACTTTCCTGCACCTGATTCCACGAATCCTCTCGCGGGTTTTCAGCTAATCTCGGAATCCTCGAGCATAGTCCGCCCTCCGGGTCCTTCCGTCCTCATACACTCCAGACCAACGATTTACTATGATCCACCCCACCCATCTACTGAAGATCCAAACCCGGAAGCTGACCAAGCTCCGCTGTAATGCTGCAATCATAGTTCCTCTCGCAAGCAGTGTGTCAACGTTCGTGAGCATGAATATGTTACAATTCATTTCAAACGGTTAAAACGACATGTTACAATCTGAGGCGTCGATGCGCGTGTCATGCGTTCGCGACTTATGCACCTTTAGGTGCTGGTTTCCTTTCGGGTGTTTTTGCCTCACACGGCTTTAATCCGGTACGTAAATAGCTAAAACTTACGAAATAACCTATTGTCGTGCTCTTTAACAGTCTGAGACCAGCCCCGGTATTTTTAGAGGGAAAGATAAGAAAGTGTTGGTTTTTGCCAGTACACTTTCAGTAGGAAGTCGAAGCAACAGACTGGCTGCTATGGCTAGAAGAGGGCACCGAAATGAACATTTTTGCTTTTACAACCTTTGAGCTATTTTCAGTGGTTGGTGGTGTAAGCTTAAAATTATCTTGAGGGTCAAAAAATGGCCAGTTCGAGTTTTTTCAAAATTACTGCCAAATTTTACGGACAATTTTGGTTCAGTTATACTCAATCGATATACAGACTCACACATTTTTACAAATTTTGCGAGTTTCGTAAACTCATTTGAATGTCCTGATTATAAGCTTTAAAACAATATAAAGCTCTTTCCAATTCCCAAAATTTGTTTCTTTTCCCAAAATTCTCTTTCCTTTCCCAAAATAATGCTATACGTTTATAAGTTTAAAAATCACCACAAAAGCACTGCACAAAAGGATACCACCACCTTGAGCCTCATGTACGCTTCTATCAGGTGCTGGTTGAGGAACCAAGCCGAAGCCTAACACAGCAGGTGTCAAGCATCGAGTGCCATTGAAACAAGAGTCGACAGAGAAGATGGGGAAGATTAGAAGTTCAGAGCTTTTCAACCGTAATCGAAAGGGAAGCTAGGCTGCTTGTCGGAAATGGAGCCTCTTCTCTTCTTCACCGAATTCAGCTTCACCAACAAGCAAGCAGTCAGCTGAACTTCCATATCAGGCTTATCAATCTTTCCTCTGTTTGTCTCCTTATAGGTTGATAGAAAAACAAAAGACTGAAACCTTTTTACACATATTTAATCTCAGCACAAATCATTAATATATACACATAAAATAGCTCTGAGAAGACCATAAAACATGTAAAGCATTTATGCTTTTACACTGTCAGTCATTACACTATCACTACACTGCTTTACACTGTCAGAAAAAGGAGCTTTGACAGTTACTGTATTTGGCTTCTGGCCTGGCGAAAGTAGTAATTAGGATACAGTTCTGGATTTGACGTCCACAGATTCTGAGCTGACTGTAGATTCAGCCAGTCTTCAATCGACTGTATACTTCCTCCCACATTTGGTCGAATTCTCAACTCGCCATAGGGGACCATGGAAGGCTCTATGGGATGAAGTTTATCTGAAAATATAGATTCGAATAATAAATATAAATAAAAAAATTAAATATGGATGAAATGTATTTGAGTTTTTGTATCTTTACCAAATTTATATTTTAAAACTGTTTTAATTCAACTTTTTCTAAAATTATTTGCCTTCTGTCCTGCCCTGATTATTTGTTCCAGTCTTGACACTGGTCTCAGTCCAATTGTCGCCCCAGCCGTGACCGTAGGCGCTCAGAGGATACGCTGGTTCACCGTGTTTGTCAATATCGATCCCTGAAATCATAGCAGTTAGTTACTGTATGAAAACCGCCAAGTACACGAAATGTATAACAGTGAGCTAAGAAACTCTTTCACATGCTTAAATTTATTGTCATGAACTCAGATGCAAAATTATGAAAAACTAATGTAATGATTAGACCCCATGGCCGTAAAGTTTGGTCTATCCGCTCGCTTCCCTGAGTGGCATCAATAACGTGGCTTCACCGGTGTACCAGACCCAGTATGGTCGTAACACAACAAACACCAAAATGGCACAAACTCTAGCACAGTTGACCAAATACTAGAAACCAAGTAGATGTCAGCTTCCGGGTTTGGATCTTCAGTAGATGGGTGGGGTGGATCATAGTAAATCGTTGGTCTGGAGTGTATGAGGACGGAAGGACCCGGAGGGCGGACTATGCTCGAGGATTCCGAGATTAGCTGAAAACCCGCGAGAGGATTCGTGGAGTCGGGTGCAGGAAAGTTTGATAAGCCTGATATGGAAGTTTAGCTGATGACTCGGTGGTGTGATGTGTGTGATGTGTGTGTGTGGTCAGTATCCGACTCCGGCAGAGAAGCAGTGTTAGGTACCTAATAAGAAGAATGGTGAGACTGTCTTTCGTCTAATCATCGCAGAAATCCATCATATATACATCTAAAGCCTGGTTCACGGTTAGCCCATATCCGGCTAGCGTCAGTTTAAACTGACATTGAAATTTTCAGAGATTGCTCGACAACGGTTAGCTGTACAATTAATCTTTCTATACAGGCTTGTCAGCTATTAATTGTGCTTCATACTTAGTGTGACCAAGAGTACGCAATGTATAAGAGTGTGACAAGCGCCACACTCTATGCAGTCAGAGCCAAAACTATGCTATGTTCGCTATCGGCTTACCCCCTCCCCAAATTGACCCCCTCTCCCTCCGCCCCTATATGGGTACGGGGTCCAAACGGGGGATGCGCTCATTCCCTCTATGTTTATGTGCTTAAGCTCGAAAACACAAGCTGTGCGTAAGTCTAATTTGTGTCTGTTTCGAGCTTTAGAGCACAAACATGGCGAGCGAATTCACTTTGTTCACTGGGGTCCAATTTACGGGGAGGGGGTAGGCCCGTTAGCGAACGGTGCATAGTTTTTGCTCTGATAACAGAAAACTTACCAGCTGTCACACTCTTATATTATGGACTCTTGGTGTGACCAATCCCAAGTTTGCACTGCCTCATTCAGCTCCAGCCAATAAATTTGCTGTATTGGTCTTCATAATGGAACGTGGTTTGTTCATCACAGCAAAACTTATAAAAAGTTAATAGATATTAAATATTTTTAATGCGCAAAATATGCAGTTATGTGTTAGTTCTCAACTGCATAGAAGCAACTTTTCTCCCAACATACGTGATTCTGGAGCTACGGCAATACTGCTAGTGTCAGTTTAAACTGACGCTAGCCGCAGGTGGGTACAGTTGATTTATTATGTGTATACTTTGGGTAATAATGTTATGAAATGGCAANT
>JASAND010012365.1:0-14911 GCA_030248195.1 Trissonchulus latispiculum
GACCAATCATTTAAAAAACCCCAAAAACGAACTTCGAAATGAGGAAATGTATTCCAAATCGCCACCCCAGAGATTCCAGCCCAATATATGATGCATGATATGCTGGGTGTTAAGATGTAAAAACTTATATGAAATTTTATAAAAAAGACAATTGACTTACCTATCCTTGACTTGTTGTAATTCAACCTTCTTCTTGGAGGATAATAATATGGATAAATAATGTCGAACTATTCCAATCAGGAAAGTTATGATTACAATAGGCAAAAATACCCAAAACCGAATGGAGGGATCAAGCAACAGCTCAGCCATTATATATCAACAAAAATAAGTCTCTGATACTAAAACGTTTAAGATATAGCAGAACTATATAATTCTAGGTAGTAGAGATGCACCGGGGCCGGTTCCATATTGCGGCTCCGGTACCAGGGCCGGTGCCTTAAAGGCAGAAAGTAGCTCAATTTCTAAAAATGTTAACAGGTCACGAAAATGTGGTAGAAACACAATATTAATGTAGTTTTCGTTCAGCCAAGTGATTATCTCCTTGTTTCTATTCATTTTTGAAGTCAAAAGTTGCAAAATTATATTTAAAAAGACAGTTAAAACTTCTAAAAAATTTAGCCCCGATAGTAGCCGGGGCCTGACCAGGGTATTTTTTACAGGGAGGCCCCCCGAAATTGACCTTCCCCCCCGAAAATGTCTTCCCCCCCGAAATCTCCCCCTCCGGGATTCTTGCTTTCCCCCCCCGGGATTTTTTGGAGGCCCAAATTTTTGCCAAAAATAGGACAATTTTCAAAAATTTTCCAGCATCGTCGGAGATTTTTTCGTAAAAATAGCTATTTTTAGTTTAAATCCTGACATTTTTGAGAACTTTTTGCGTTTCACCATGCAAAATACGCCAAAAAATACCATTTTTTGGCTAATTTTTGAAAAAAATTCTTCCCACCCCCCCCGAAAATTTCTTCCCACCAGGGCCCGGAGCCCCCCCCCCCGGGAGCCCCCCCCCCGGAAAAAATCCCTAAAAAATACCCTGGCCTGACTACCGGGGCCGGGGCTGGAGCTTGGCCTGTGCATCCCCACTAGTAGTGCGCTGGATACTACCTACCTGATTTCTTACTAAATCAATACATCACCAACACATGGGGTTGGTGGACTAACAGGGCTTCAGTCATTGGCCAACCGAGCCAGTTAGGGTGAAACAAGCAATATTTAAATTAAAATTTGTATTTTTCTAGTTAACTGTTTGTGGTAGTATCCTTTGGTGCGGTGCTTTTGTGGTGATTTTTAAAACTCAATAACTTTCGCTACTTTATAAAGAGCTTTATTCATAGTTTTAAAGCTTATAATAAGTACATTCACATGAGTTTACGATTAGCAAAATTAGTAGCAAATCATTATTAGTCAAATTATTAGCAAATAAGCAAAATTAGCAAAAAGATTAGACATAACGGCTAAACAATATATGTAGACCAAAAATTTTTCAATACGATTTCTCAAAACTGTAGAATTGGATAAATTTTGAGATCTTTTTGTGTTTCACCATGCAAAATACGCCAAAAAATATCATTTTTTGGCTCATTTTTGCAAAAAAATCTTTCCCCCCCGGGCCCGGGCCCCCCCCAGGAAGCCCCCCCCCGGAAAAAATCCCTAAAAAATACCCTGTATAACATCGCATCTTTACAAAACTTGCTCATATATAACATGCCATACTTAGTCACAAGTGCTCGTTGTTTCGAGAATGCTTTCTAAAAGATTTCTACAAAGTTAAAAATTAGAGGAAAAAGTCAGCTAACGTGCCCTCAATTATAACTTCTACGAATTCTAATTATAATTGTCTCCGGTGAAACCACTGGTTAGCCGACTCAAAATGTATGAACGCCCGGCATAAATTACAGAATTCAATAATTTGAATTTCAATTCTCCATCGGTTGGCAAACGCAATCACAGCCGGTTTCATCAAGCACTCTTAGAAATGTTCCAGTAGAAAGTACTGGAATCTTAGTAATTTCCTACTAAAGTGCTCCAGTGCGATAAAGACATAGCGGAGCGATTAGTATTTTCCTACTAAAGTAGTCCAGTATTTTAAAAACTACTGGAAATAGCTAGTAAACTCTACTAGATAATCTACGTAGAACTGTTTACTGGTCTGACATATTAACTACTGGAATTTCCAGTAGTTTCTACTAGATATTTAGTATTATATACTGGACCCCCCAAAAATTTTTGGGGGGCAAAAATACTGGATTTTCCAGTAATTTTTACTGGACTCAGTAGTAGATTCTACCAATCTTCTAAAATGGTCTGAGCACCAAAAATACTGGATTTTCCAGTAGTTTTTACTACTTTCTCCAGTGGTTTCTACTAGACTGCTAATACAGTCTGAGTACCAAAAATACTGGATTTCCCAGTAGTTTCTACCATTGTCTCCTGTAATATCTACTAGATTTCTAAAATGATCCGATCACCGAAAATGCTTGATTTTTCAGTAATTACAGGTTTTTTCAACTAAAACTAAACATTCGAGCCTGGAATAACCTTTTTTAGAAAGCACACATTTTCTAGGAACTGTGCGTTTCACCTCTCACGATGGAGATTTTGTCATACCAATCAATTAGATTAGTTACCACCAATGGATATTCTCACTCCATTCATAGTGGTTGATTTTCCTAAAGTTGGAAAATCCCCCGATTTGCCTTCACAGCCGTCGGCACCCACGAAGGTGCATAACGGCTACAAAAATGAGCCTCTTAACTTCTGCTGACACAGAAGCAGAGACCAGGACAAATAACTTGCCCAAAATGTGATCGCTGAAAACTTATTCGTTTACCCCTTATATACTCTCATTGCAGCATCAGCGTATCGAGTACTTTTGTACTGGATTGTCCAGTAGTTTTAAGAAGACAATCCAGTGTTATATACTGGACTCCCAAAAATATTTGGGGGATGAAAATACTGGATTTTCCAGTAATTTCTACTGGTTTCTCCAGTGATATCTACTGGACTCCTGAAATACCCCGAGCACCAAAAATACTGGATTTTCCAGTAATTTCCACTGGTTTCTCCAGTGATATCTACTGGACTCCTGAAATACCCCGAGCACCAAAAATACTGGATTTTTCAGTAATTTCTACTGGTTTCTCCAGTAATATCTACTGGATTCCTTAAATATATACTCCGAGCACCAAAGTATCCTCACTTCCTGTTAGTTGACTAGGAAAGGAAGCATTTGGTTGAACACTCTTGTCCATATTCAAAACAGGCATTTCGTGCAGTTCCTCTTATTTGCACTTGCTCATTTGTGTACAATACACTCAATATAAGGCCATGACTTATCAAAAACAATAGCGGCTGATCTTCCACAGATAGACTCTTGCTAACAAAAATAATTCGCCACTATGTTTTGTGTCAGATCAAAATCAGAAGAAACTGTTCTGTTTCTGTTTTCGAGCTTGAGCACGAGCTTCGAGTGAATGAGCTTACTCCAAATTTGACTTGGTGCCAGAGTTTAAAGGGGTCTACCACTTTGCTCTAATCTGTGGGGAAGTGTCAGCCGTTGAGAGCAGGAAAGTGTTTTGCTACATTGCTCAGAGTATTTAAGATGTATGTTATACTCTTATGCATTATGCTTTCTCTATCTCTTGATATTACAATCTTTCATTCTATACTTAAACTTGGTGGTTAATCCTAATGAATATGCAGTGCTTTTCATTAGTTGTTAGGTATCACTGGTACTTTGTTGTAATTCACGTAGTCTTAGTTGTGTTGTGTTAAGGTTTGTTTTAAAAAACATTGAAACCGCTATACAGGTAAATTGCAGTTGAGAATTATGTTCATTCGAAATGGAATATAAACAAACTTAGGCAGTCATTCCTTTACCGGTAGCGCACTTTCTGTTTCTTTTACACTTTCAGTCAGCAACCCGTCGAACTTCTTTAGTTTTGTCCCACCAATTTTTTAAGAGCAGAACATCAACCAAACTTTGAGGTATCACACAACTTATGCAAAATTAACTTTAATTTCTGTCGACGACTTAAAACCTTAATTCCACTGGTTGAAACTAGACAGGATTCGTTTAAGCTTCAGCTACTGCTTGGCTTCCACAAAGCAACTATGCTTAGCATCGATCACGTATAGATTCACTGGCTTTCGATTTTAACAGTATCGATCAAAAACGATTCAAACTTTTGTAGCAGCAAAGCCGATACTAGCAGCTACTGGTGTATCTACAGTTCCATACACTATCAACATTAATTTAAACATTTTCAGTAAATGCAGACATCCTTACGACTGACTTCATGTTATTCTCAGCATAAAATAATGCAGCTTCCTTTTAAATTGTTAGAAAATTTAGTAACCTAATAAGCACGTGTTAGGGCATACTTAAGGTGGTGATTGCTTTTTGGCACATATATGTCATTGGTTGACGGCTCAATTCTAGATGAATCAACTTGATGGAACTTTTCAAAACAAGTTCCTTTAGCGTTCCGTCCTCCGCACAATTCCGCTTCAAAAATTCGACATTTTTTTGCAATTTACGTCAGGACAATTTTTGCTAATTTTTGAAATTGGGCAGCAATTGCGCAGTTATAGTTATATTCATTCAAAGATCTCGTTGTGCCTATATTTTTGCATGTTGAAGCAATTTTCTGGCTTTGCTCTATCGTGACATAGAGATAATCTTCCTATTTTGTCCGCCGAAAGGTGTCATTTTTGCATTACTTATTAAGCGACCCAAGCCGTCACAAACTTTGCAAAAGTCAAAATTAGTTTCACTGTTTTCTAAAAGAGAAAATGTTAAGCTACATTTTGATATAAAAATGAATCCTTAACTCCTAGTAATGAATGAGTAATAATGGTTCAAAGTTGATGACTCCAAAAGGAATCACCACCTTTTCTTAGAAATTGAGTCAATTTGGCAAATTCTTTTGGAGTATTTATTGAATCCAGCATTTCTTGCTGTCAGAATGCATAAAGACAGAGGCAAGTAGAATTTAGTCAGCTCTAAACACCACTGGAAGGGACAATATTTTATTTCGTGTTCAGAATGTTTTAGGAGTCTAGTATACCAGTAACAAGCAGTTACTGGGAAATCCACTACTTTTGTGTTTCGGTACATTTTAATACTCTAGTATATATATATTACTGATTAAAGTAGATAAAATTACTGGAAAATCCAGTATATATTTTTGGTGACCGGAGTATTTTAGGAATCCAGGAGATATTACTGGAGAAACCAGTAGAAATTACTGGAAAATCCAGTAGTTTTGGTGCTCGGGGTATTTCAGGAGTCCAGTAGATATCACTGGAGAAACCAGTAAAAATTACTGGAAAATCCAGTATTTTTGGTGCTTGGAATATTTCAGGAGTCCAGTAGATATTACTGGGAAAAGTAGTACAAACTACTGGAAAATCCAGTATTTTTCTGTATCGACACATTGTAGGAGTTTGATACTGGATCCAGTACAAAATACTGGAAAATCCAGTACTTGAACAACCCAAATCCAGTAAATGCTACTAAAACATTTAGTAGAAACTACTGGAGAAACCAGTAACTTCGTACTAAGACATTTCCAGTACTTATTACTGGACTACCTCCAGTACTTATTACTCCACCATCCAGTCAAATCTACTAAAGTCTTTAGTATTTCTGAGCTACTGGAGTTGTTCCAGTAGAAACTACTAAAGTATTTCTAAGAGTGAGGTTTGCTTTTTGCATACAGGGGTGGAAGGCTGGGGACGGAGCAGGTGGAAAGCTCTACCACCCACCCAGTAAACACCAAAATCGACCCACCCAATTACTCGAACCATCTTTCCTACAATCCGAGTGTCCGGAAAAATCAATTTTCGAGGGTAAACAGGTAAGGTTCCCCAGCATCGGTGGAATTTTGTTATCATAAGCTATTTCAAATATGAGATGCAAATTACAATTAGGGGAACCTCGGGGGACTCCCCCGGACGTACTCCGTCAGGAATATTAGCTTAGCTCAGATACAAACCAGACCTGTCAGCCGCTAAGTGGATTAACTGATGAAAATTTCAGCCGCTCAGCAACATTTGTCTCTTAGACATCTAAGTTTAACCAAGAGTACATAATAGAATAAGAGCATGAAGCACGTACGATACTATGTGCTAAACATGCTCTGTTCGTTAACTCGGGACGCCCTCCCCCCCCGAACCTTTCGGGGGGAGGGCACCGTTAACTGCTTACTAGTGTTGTTGACCGGCCGGTCTTTCCACGGCCAGCGGCCGGCTGACGAATCACAGACTAAAAATGGCCGGCAGACTTATACATGAGTGGCAGAACAAGAAAATCAGGATATGAAAATGCATCAGCATGATTTAAAATCGACTTACTGAGGAAATTGTGATAAACCGTTGAAATATAAACACGTCCGACCGGCCGGCTGGCCGTTTTCCACTCAGGCGGTCAACAGCACTACTATTTACATGCTTTCATACAAACGTGTCTGTTCGCTGGTCCGCTAATTAGCCTTACGGTAGGTATTTTATCAGTAAATTATAACTTTAATTAGGCTAGGGCATGATATAAAAATTGTTGCAGACTAACAATTTTTATATCATCCGTTGTCGTATTAGTTATCCAACTGCATTAACCTAAAGTTATAATTAATTAAAATTACTAATAAAATACCTGCCGTAAGCCTAAGGCGAATTAGCTAATTAGCGAATCAGGACAGACATGCTTGTATGAAAGCATGTAAAGAGTTCAAAGTGGGACCCCCCGTTACGGGAGGGGGGTCCCGACTTAGCGAGCCGAGCATGCAAAGCAAGTTTAGCACGTAGCAGTGTAAGAGTTCATACTCTTATTCAATTATGTACAAATCTTCAATCATGGCAACGAATCTAACCTATTATGTACGTTCCTCTGACGTAAGAAAAACCCCAAAGATGACTCTGCTGTATTATAGGGGGGCGCGAGAGCACCCCTATAATATGGGTGTAAAAGGCGCTGCGCGGCCCTTTGAGACTCGTTCGAGCACCGTGCCAGCTCAATACTGAACGAAACTCGGCAAGTTTGGTATCGTTGGAATCTACACAACGAGTACAACACGTTGCAAAAAAGTTTTGGTCAAAATTTTCAACTTTGAAAATTTTCGCTTCCGGAGAAGTTTCGCTTCCGTTTGTTTTTTTCTGTGTAAGTCACGCTTGGAAAAATGCAATTTTGTGCAGAGGTGTTTGAAAGATGTGAACGTTTTCAGCCGGAAAGGTTTATATTTTCTGAATGCCGATATGGTCCCATGTGCCCCGCGCTATATCTTTTTGCTGCCCGGCCCGGCATGCCACCTGTGCGGCCGGCCAAAAGTGGCCAAACGGCGTTTTTGGCCAAAAAACGGCGATTTTGTGTCACGGCTACAGGGCTCAGGGAACAAGCTAGAAAGACGCGGCTTGTTGCATAAGAAACTTTGGGATGGGTAGCGTGTCATAACGTTGGCCGATTTTTGATTTAGGTCCTGGACCGTTCAGGCGGCCGGCCCAAATTTGGTCCGGCCAAATAGCCATTTTGGAAAAGTTTCTAAGTCCCAACTCTATAGAAAATAGTCAAAATAGGCCTAAATATGCTGTTTTGGGCCATCTAGTGGGACGCATATAAAGGTTATTGGGGTCGCTGAACACGATGAGCATAGTCGCAGCGCTGTGCGGTGCTGCTATCATGCTGTACTGTTATGCAGCAACCATAGCACGCTGTCTGTAGACTTACTGTAAACGGCTAAACATATGAAACTTGGTGATAATTGAGTCTGTAGTAAGGGCGAACTGTAGCTATGTTAGTTGGTGTACTTTCTAGCTTCCACCGTGCTGTATGTGCTGTCCCAAACACAGCACCGTCGATAACAAGTTATTCATTTGTCCCTGGTATTTGAAATTCGGCATACAGATAGTTTAAAACATGACAAACTATTATAAATACGTTTCGTATACGTATCACGATGTTACTATATGGTTACGCTGCAGTAGAGTGCTGCAGGAGTACAGCACGGCCTATAACTAACTACCGATAACTTGCAGTCGTCTAAAATTCCGCAGGCACGTGCAGAATAGCACTGGAAGTCATGCCGTATAAGTATCCTTTTTTGGCAGTGACGTTTGCGTCTAGTTGCGCTGCAGTAGAGGGCTGCTGAAGTACAGCACGGCCTATAACTAGTTACACAAAAGTTGCAATCGTCCGAAATTTTGCGTATTAGTGCGGCAGCGCATTAGAAATTGCACCGTATAAGCTTCTTTCACTGACAGTAAAGTTTGCATCTGGTTGCGATGCAGTAGAGTGCTGATGAAGTACAGCACGGCCTATAACTAGCTGCAGATACGTTGCAATTGTCCAAAATTTTGCATATAACTGCAGAAGAGCAACTGAAATCGTGCCGTATAAGTTTATATACGTATATACAGCACGGCCTAATACTGGCAACAAATAAATAGCAATCGCCAGAAATTCTGCAGGCAAGTGCAGAATAGCATTAGAAATCGTGCCCTATATATAGGTTTCCTTCTTTGGCAGTGACGTTTGCGCTGCAGTAGAGTGCTGCTGAACTACAGCACGGCCTATAACTAGCTACTTAAATAAGTTGCAATCATCTGAAATTTTGCATATAACTGCAGAAGGGTAATATAAATTGTGCTGTATAGGTTTTAACTGTATTCGAAAGACGGTATACTTAGGTTTTTAGGTAATGGTAGGCAAATCAGTTACTAACTTCTCTATTCCTTCATTGACAGTATATAATTTGCCCGGTTGCGCTGCAGTAGAGTGTTGCTGAAGTACAGCTTGGCCTATAACTATTCACAGATAAAGAGCAGTCGCCTAAAATTCTGCAGGCACGTGCAGAATAACATTAAAAATTATGCCGTAAGTCTACTTCTTTGGCAGTGACGTTTGCGTCTGGTTGCGCTGAGGTAGAGTGCTGCTGAAGTACAGCATGGCTTATAACAAACTACAGATAACTTTCTGCAACTATATAAAATATTCTTATTTGTAGTGGATGAGGGTTTTTCTGCCAAAATCAAGAAAAATAGAGAAATTGGTACTTTTCAAGCTTCTTTGTTCTATGACTTGGTTGACTATATATTACGTAACAAGAATAAAAATGCTCCGGTGGAGCATGAAAAATGCAATATGGGTGACATTCGGTTGTAAATGGACAGAGGACTAGGTTTTAAAACGTTAATATGGGAGGGACAGGTTGTAATTGCCAGGAGGACTAGGTTAAAAGCACACTAATATGGACCAGCTTCGCTGAACAACCCATATTCGCGAAAACTGCCCAGAGTTTCTACCGGCTGCTGCTTGCTGTTGCTATCGGCAGTTCTTCAAAAAATTGTACGATTTGCCAGCATGACCTTGCAAGTATATGTATATAGACGTGTTCCTTATTAAACAACTTAATAATAAACTTACATAATGTCAACTGCCTTTCGCATCAACTTAATACAAGATTCTGCGCTGACAGTGCAGAAAAAACACCTTGAACACCTTTCTACCAGAACTGCATTGTTTATTTGGAATAAGCTTTAATATTTCAAAATCGTCCCGCTTGCTTTGAAAGCTGAAGAATGTAGATCTTACTCGTATGCCATGTGGAGTGGAGCCTGAGTGACCGCGAACATGGGTTGTTCAGCGAAGCTGGTCCATATTAGTGCGCTTTTAACCTAGTCCTCCTGGCATTTACAACCTGTCCCTCCCATATTAACGTTTAAAAACCTAGTCCTCTGTCCATTTACAACCGAATGTCACCCATATTGCATTTTTCATGCTCCACCGGAGTATTTTTATTCTTGTGAAACTATTCTAGTATACTTCTTCTCCAATTATTGGCGACTTTAAATAAAATACTTAGCGAAAATCACCACATTAAAACAAAAAATCATTAATGATAACACAAAAGAGTAAACCAGTTTACTGAAGGAGAACAACAAAAATTCAACAAAAACTAACACTGTCGTAAATATATTATACAAAAGAAAAGTGAAAAGTCACAGAACGCGAATCAACCCGAAAAATGACGTTTTTCCAGAAACACGGAAATCTTGTGGCTACAAGAGGATTCTAAATAGCTGATTAGCACAGTCAAATCAGCAAACCGGAGTTAGTTAATCCGAGACTGGTAGGCAAGGCACTGGCATCGGTAAAAAATCCAACCGAAATCAGCTAAAAGGATCAACATAATCTGATCTTGATCCACTGGTCAAATCAATGTTCTGCAGCTCAGCCAAAGCCTATAAAAACAACTATGTATAGTTATGACATAAGAATATTTTAATGTAACCATGCCAACCAAACGAAGACAGTTTATGACAATACTATCGAAAACAAGGAGCATTCTATTAGCAAATGGAACAAAATTGGATTTTCTTCTGGAGCTCAGCACAGAAATTTTTAAGTTCAATCTTTCCTCAGTTGGATTAATTTGATCCCTTTTGTCAAGCAGATTCAAAAAGCAAAACTTCGCTCACAACTAACCAGAATTCAAATTGTTTCTCTGCCTAAATAAATTAACAATTCAAAAGCACTACTAACGACATTAGCTTACATAGAATATAGCCTGAATAACTTAGTTCTAAATTCACGAATTTATGCCAAAGCAAACTAAAAACCAAAAACTGTAGCAACAGCAAAAACAATGAACAATCATGACAACGGAAGTTACGTATGCGTTGCAATGTATTGGACTTGACGCACGAATGACTCTGATGCGGGCCTAGTCGTAAGCAATGAACTAAAGGAGAACTAATAGCACTAAACTAATAAAGCAAGTGCATACTTAAGGGGGGGGTCGCGAATTTTCGACCATCTCCGATTTTTCTCATTTTCACATATTTTGTAGTCCCCATGGGTCCCCAAAACAAGACAGTTGCGCCTATTGCAAAACTTTCCCTATCATTCACAATAGTCCTCCAAAGGTGACCTCGACACGTGTTAAACATAGGAAAACGAAAAAGTTAGGAAAATTTCGCGGTGACCAAAACTTTGAGCGCTGTGCAAGAGCAAATGAGCTATAACTTGCCAAAATGTTAATCTGAACTAGATAGCAAATATATATATATATATATATATATATATATATATATATATATATATATATATATATATATATATATATATATATATATATATATATATATATATATATATATATATATATATATATATATATATATATATACAAGTAACAAAAATGCTCCGCACAAAAGGGGATAATATGTGTGTTGGACCTATGTCTATCCTTTAAATTCCGGTTGAGAAAGGCATAAATCCGACACAAAATCCTAGAAGTGATAGAGAAACGCAACCTGGACCGTTAGTTAGTTCAATATATGTAATTTCTGAATATAAAAAGAAATCAGCTCCAGCTCGTAATGTTCGACCTGAGCGACGACCACAAAAATGGTCACTTTTCGCTATGAGCCGACTTTGCGGCGCCACTGCGGCGCTGTGGCGCAGCTGCGGCGCAAAAAAAGTTGTGATTCTTAAATTCTTTAGAGGGTACTACTAGACCCCATAGCCCTTTAGGTTGGCCCACCGCTGCAGATCACGTGAAAGCGGCGAACATTATGTACAATACAACCATCAAATAGGAGAAACCGGAAAAAAACATCGCCGCCATAACCGGTCCGGGGCGCAACTTTTTAACGGTAAGTGATACGGGGCTGAAACTTCACAGACATACTAAACTCGATGTGCTCTACAATTTGCGCATGAAATCTGCGCAGGATCTGCGCAGGATTTTGCGCAGCTTCTGCGCAGCTTATTTTACACTGTCTCCAGCCACTTTTCACACATATTATAGGGGTCGCTGTCGCTGCTAAGCAAACTATATACCTGCAGTACCAACTGAATGTTCGCCTTAATACTAGCCGCCTGCTTGCTGTATTCATCAACCCTTCCATTCAACCTTTCAACTTTCCGTAAAATAAATTTGAGAGCTTCATCGTATGTCAGCTCCACAAAAAATCCATAACCAACTTCTACAAAGATGCGCGACGGATCGGGGCTGAAATAAGACAAGGAAAAATAAAAATATATACTGGATAAAATGGAAAAGCCGGATCAATTGGTATATACTACTGTAATACTATTTTTCTGAGAAAATCCAACCCTGGTTGAAATCAAAGAGTTTCAAATGTAAGGTATTCGGCAATTCGTTTTCGCAACCTCCGAAAACAAATCCAAACAAAGAGTAAGTGGCAAGAAAATAAATTAAATTAAATTTTAACAGTAGCCACTTCTATTTGATTACAAAATATGCCAATTTTGAAGAATTCTGATTTGAGGAACTCAACAATCGACCAAACCCACAGTAAATTCCTGTGATGAAAAATATCATGACAGTTTATAAACGTATAAAAAGGAAAACGTACACAACAGCCTGAGCATAGAAATTGCATCCAAGATCAACCTTTGTCTTCAAATTGGTTTTGACTCCACTAGACTAGAAAACAGCAGAATCTAGCATTAATGTGATCGACATCCTCGTTAATTGATACGTATTTTAGCCTATTTTGAATACAATCTTTCTACGCAACACAACATAGCAGCGCAGCTTCAGACACATGACAAAAAAGACAGTTGTTATTATTAAAATATTTAAACGGTGGATGAATATGACTTGATCCGCAAAAACTGGATTTTCCGCTAGGAAAGATGTATACCAATTGTTGAAAAATTTTAGTTAAGCTGGCAGTTCCAATCATAGACAGAGGTGGACATTTACGTTGTTAACATAGGTTTGCGTCTCCGCAGCCCAAAAGCAAGCATTTCGTGTAGTTGGCTGTTCATAGCTGTCCAAATTAGCAGTTCAGTTGGCATAATTATCCATACAACCTGCCTCAAACACAAGGTCACATCCGCTTTCATTGTGTGCCTCGAAAACTCAATACCCGCCTCTACCAAGATCACATGCACCAACGACCTTCGAGTTCGACAACCTTCACGGCCAAAAGACATAAGTTTCTGCAGTATCCTCACTGGGTTGAATTTTGTGAGGGAGAGGGAGGGCAGGCCCAAGCACTAGACAGGCAGGGCCCTTCATTGGGGTTGTTCTAGCTCGGCCCCACCCGTACTGTTTAGAGCTGCCCCCGCTCATCAAGAGGTTCCCAGAAATAAATTGACAGATTTTAAGATTTTGGGGTGACAAATTTCAAAATCTTGCCCTATATTCGTATATTGTTGTTGTCTGATATCGTTTTACCAGCAATACTTAATATTTGAGACAGCAGCCTATGTAAAAAATAAACAATTCCGATTTGCGTTTATTATTAACTCAGTATATATTAACAAAAGATACGTAATATATAATACATGATTTGAACCGTCTTATGACTTCCTATTAGTTAATTGTAGAATCTGCATTTGTTTATTCGTATTAAGATTATAAATATCACAAACAATAATGGCAACCTGTATCGCCTGACTACATCCTTCCAGACCACGGATCGGGCTTGTCTACTAGGACCCTTGCGTGTGGGGTTCACACGCACTTCTTCATTTCAAAATGGCAGCACAACTTACGAACCATGGCTCCAGGGCCTCTGTAGCGGGGGAGCAGAATATAAGGCCCACCAGTGGATTTTCGGATTCGACCTCGGACCTCTCTACCCTATCTCGGTCATAAAGAAGTAATGTCTCTCTGGCTATGTTGCAGCACAGATAGAGCCGGGCTGGCTGTCCTCTTCGTGGACAACCAGGCAGGAGCTCCAGAGATTAGTTCTCTCTGGGTAAGAGCGCTCACAGCGCCCATTGGCTCTCTCCTGTTCGGACTAAGGCTTCGGCCTTAGTGACTGCAGGCAGGCGTTTTTCATTACTTCTTTATGATTAATGCCTTGTATCCTTCGTGGATCCGCCTGCTGGCCAGCGTTTACTTCATTTTCTTGACGTAAATGCTGTTTGTATCTCTACGGAGATCCGCTGGCCACTGCAGTCCTCTTTCTGTGCATAGCACAGTCAGAGAGGTTTTGATAAAACCTTCTCTGGCTATGTTGCAGCACAGATAGAGCCGGGCTGGCTGTCCTCTTCGTGGACAACCAGGCAGGAGCTCCAGAGATTAGTTCTCTCTGGGTAAGAGCGCTCACAGCGCCCATTGGCTCTCTCCTGTTCGGACTAAGGCTTCGGCCTTAGTGACTGCAGGCAGGCGTTTTTCATTACCTCTTTATGATTAATGCCTTGTATCCTTCGTGGATCCGCCTGCTGGCCAGCGTTTACTTCATTTTCTTGACGTAAATGCTGTTTGTATCTCTACGGAGATCCGCTGGCCACTGCAGTCCTCTTTCTGTGCATAGCACAGTCAGAGAGGTTTTGATAAAACCTTCTCTGGCTATGTTGCAGCACAGATAGAGCCGGGCTGGCTGTCCTCTTCGTGGACAACCAGGCAGGAGCTCCAGAGATTAGTTCTCTCTGGGTAAGAGCGCTCACAGCGCCCATTGGCTCTCTCCTGTTCGGACTAAGGCTTCGGCCTTAGTGACTGCAGGCAGGCGTTTTTCATTACTTCTTTATGATTAATGCCTTGTATCCTTCGTGGATCCGCCTGCTGGCCAGCGTTTACTTCATTTTCTTGACGTAAATGCTGTTTGTATCTCTACGGAGATCCGCTGGCCACTGCAGTCCTCTTTCTGTGCATAGCACAGTCAGAGAGGTTTTGATAAAACCTTCTCTGGCTATGTTGCAGCACAGATAGAGCCGGGCTGGCTGTCCTCTTCGTGGACAACCAGGCAGGAGCTCCAGAGATTAGTTCTCTCTGGGTAAGAGCGCTCACAGCGCCCATTGGCTCTCTCCTGTTCGGACTAAGGCTTCGGCCTTAGTGACTGCAGGCAGGCGTTTTTCATTACTTCTTTATGATTAATGCCTTGTATCCTTCGTGGATCCGCCTGCTGGCCAGCGTTTACTTCATTTTCTTGACGTATA
>JASAND010012366.1:0-46542 GCA_030248195.1 Trissonchulus latispiculum
CCCCGTAGCACTTACCGTTAAAAGAGTTACACCCGCCGGCAGTTATGCCGGCGATGTTTTTTTTTTTTTCCGGTGTCTCCGTTTTACCCTCGTATGTCACCATTTTGTAGCCTCTTTCACAGAATGTAGCGACGTTCAGACACCTATTGCGGTATATCATCAAATATATAGGTTACCGACTTTCAATATATGTGGTCGCCGCCGCTGCACAGTGCGCCGCAGCGCCACAGTGGCGCCACGAAAGTCGGCTCAGAACGTCGAAATGGCCACAAGTATGCCTGGGATTAGCTTCTTTCCAGCTCTTTGTGCAAATACAAACCAGATGATTATATGTGGTTGATTAGGATATATATCCGGATTATGACGTTTGAAGTCGGATTTTTGATATGTTGCGCCACAGCGCCACAGTGGCCCGCCAAAGTTGATGAATGTTGGGTCCGACTTTGAACTTAGTTTTTTCGCTTATTTTCAAGATAGACTTCTCAAATCTTGCATATAAAGGTTTTCGGGGGCGGAGAATCCATTCCCGCCATCAGTTTTGCTGCGCGATTCACCCAATTCGCTGGGCTGGTTCCACTTGACCGTCTGAGGGGTCAGGTCGGAAACCGATTCCAGGAGGTCCATAGTAGGCTTTACTTGGACTCTCCAAACTTTGTCTATAGGGGTTTTCTGGTGCGCCCAGCTCATTCCCGGTGTCCGTTTTGCCGTCCGACCTACCCATCTTGCTGGGCTGGTTCCACTTTGCCGTCTGGAGGGTCGGTCAGTACCGACTTCCTGGAAGTTCATAGAGGACTGTACTTAGCCTCTCAAAACTTTGTCCATAGGGGTTTTCTGGTGCGCCCAGCTCATTCCCGGTGTCCGTTTTGCCGTCCGACCCACCCATCTTGCTGGGCTGGTTCCACTTTGCCGTCTGGAGGGTCCGGTCAGTACCGACTTCCGGGAACACCGTATAGGACTGTACTTAGCCTCTCAAAACTTTGTCTATAGGGGTTTTCTGGTGCGCCCACCTCATTCCTTGCATCTCTTTGCCGTCGAACCCACGCATCTTGCTGGGCTGGTTCCACTTTGCCATCTGGAGGGTCAGGTAGGTGGGAGGTCATGTGGTCAAAAATAAAATTTTTCCAAAGTGGTCAAATTTGGTACCGAATGAAAGCCCTAAGCGAGCTGAGCAACTTTTGTCATAGAACTGCATGCTCAAAGTGGCTGTAGAGTACTGTGGTGGGGTAGAGGTGGGGTCTTAGGCGATTTTGGGTCGAAAATGAAAATTTTCAAAAGTGGTCAAATTTGGTACCAAATGAAAGCCCTAAGCGAGCTGAGCAACTTTTGTCATAGAACTGCATGCTCAAAGTGGCTGTAGAGTACCGTGGTGGGGTAGAGGTGGGGTCTTAGGCGATTTTGGGTCGAAAATGAAAATTTTCAAAAGTGGTCAAATTTGGTACCAAATGAAAGCCCTAGGCGAGCTGAGCAACTTTTGTCATAGAACTGCATGCTCAAAATGGCTGTAGAGTGCTGTGGTGAGGTGGGGTGGGGACTTAGGCGATTTTGGGTCAATACTAAAATTTTTCAAAAGTGGTCAAATTTGGTACCAAATTAAAGCCTCATGTGACCTGAGCAACTTTTCTCATAAAAGCGCATGCTCACAGTGGCTGTAGAGTGCTGTGGTGGGGTAGGGGTGGGAGGAAAACTAAGCTTCAATCATAGAACCACTTACCCTAACTTGCTGTGGAGCGATCTGGTGTGAGGGGTGTCAGGGTGGAACTGAGCCAATTTGCCATAGAACCACACACGTGAGTCAGAGTATTTAATGCATATATAATGCTTAATGATTCTTTAACGCTTTTATGTCAACGACATGTAAAAAGTGGATAAACAAGAAATAAAAATGCTCCTAAAGAGCAAAGAAAGGAATATGAGTCAACATGGAACATGTAAAATGCTAAATATTGTCGGTTGTAAATTAAGAATAAGACAAGCATGTAAAATGCTAATATGAGTCTGGTGAGGTTGGAAAGTGCAGAAGACAAGTTTGTACACGCACCAATATGAGTGCATGCCAAATAGACTCATATTGGCATGCCGTAAAAAAACAATAATGCATGCATCCATTGCGGAATTCTAACGGATATATTTCTACCCAGGAGTTAAGACGAATAAGTAGCGTTATTGACGTCACATGGATATCCCAACCATGGTCAACATTGTCAACTTTTCTCCTTAGGAAACTGTTAAACCGCTGTTAGTCAACAATGCGCCGACGGACGGATATATATAACATTTTTAATAAGCGTTTGTATAACTCATGTATTCAGAGACTCAAAGTTAAATCTGATGTTAACTTTCGTGACAATATACGTATACATATATACGTGCGTAACCTGTGGAGCATCCTGTCATCCACCCTAGAACTACCCTGTCTCGTATTGCTGACATTAAGTGAGTGATATATAACCGAAATTCGCAACCACTTGCCTTCAGAATACTAATAATGCCAATATGAGTCTATTTGGCATGCACTCATATTGGTGCGTGTACAAACTTGTCTTCTGCACTTTCCAACCTCACCAGACTCATATTAGCATTTTACATGCTTGTCTTATTCTTAATTTACAACCGACAATATTTAGCATTTTACATGTTCCATGTTGACTCATATTCCTTTCTTTGCTCTTTAGGAGCATTTTTATTTCTTGTATGCATACTTGTATAGATGTTTGTATGTTTTCATTTTTATATGTGTTTGTGCCTTATAGAAATTAAATGCCGAATGTGCTCTATATTATTATATTCCCTGTAACTAAGTGTTGACAAACGGTCGTTTCCAAGGAGTAGCCTACCCCTAAAAATTTTGAGGGAGCTTACATGTACCGGATAAAAAAGTTAAGATTATATTTTCTAAGCCTAAATTTATGTTAATTTTGCCTTTTTCATATTTCTAACAACAACTTTAGCGTTGAGAAATTTAAATTCTGGTTATTGAAAGACTGTTTACTGTTATTACTTTATTTTATTTCTTCACTTCTTGTTCACGAAGACTGTAAGGACCTTGCTGGCTGGTTGACGGTCTTGCTCCCCAGTCCCAGTAGCTATGTGGCAGTTTGGAATAATTGTTTGTCAACTGGTTGGAAACTCCAGTAGTGACTACTGGTTATTTCAGTACGTAGTTTTATAACTACTATCACAGGAATTTCCAGGAGGTACTAGGAAGGCAAGCAATTTGATATTTACTGGAAATTCCAGTAGTTTTATGGCTACTGGATACTTCCAGTAGGTCCTATTGGAGGTTCCAGTAGCTAGGAGGGCACTTGGAGCAATTTAGTATCTACTGGAAATTCCAGTAGTATCTACTGGTTATTCCAGTAGTTTTATGACTACTGGATACTTCCAGTAGGTCCTACTGGAGGTTCCAGTAGCTCGGAGGCCAATTGGAGCAATTCGATATCTACATGAAATTCCAGTAGTAGCTACTGGTTATTCCAGTAGTTTGCTGACTACTGGACCTTTCCAGTAAGTCCTACTGGAGGTTCCAGTAGCTCGGAGGCCAATGGGAACAATTTGATATCTACTGGAAATTCCAGTAGTAACTACTGGTTATTCCAGTAGTGTCCTGACTACTGGACCCTTCCAGTAAGTCCTACTGGACATTCCAGTAGTCCATAGTTGATTCTGAAGACTTAAGAGACTACTAGGTCATTCTAGTAGTTGCTACTGGAATTTCTAGTAGACACTTTGACTACTGGTTCACTCCAGTAGGGAACTACTACCCCGATAGTTAGTGCTTTATCGTCGCGGAGGGCTCCAGTAGAAAACTACTAGTTTCCAGTAGAAAACTACTGGTTCACTTTTAAGAGTGTACAAGCCCCCTGAATATTTTTGTTCAAGGTACAAGCCTCCTCAAAATTTTTTGGGGACAAGCCCCCCCCAGAACCCGGCCCTATGTTAATGTATGCTTGTAATTATAGAGAAATTAGCTTATGTGCAACCTGGACTTTGCCTATTTGTTCAAACTTTGGCAAGCGACCGCTTTATGCTTCTATCAAACTAGCTAAGGTACACTGTGTTGATCTAATGGCTTATCCCCAGTTTGTCAACTTCCCAGTTAGCCAACTGTTTTTCAAATCAATCCCACTTATTCAACTCTTTTACAAGGCATCCCCAGTTGGTCAACTTTTTTTCGTGTCATCCCCAGCTTGTCAATTCTTTTCCGGGCCAGTCAGATTTTCTCACGGGAGACTAGCTGTACGCTGACAATTATAAAGCTTTAGCTTTCAACATAAATTTATTTTTGCTAATCAATTAGACAACAATATTTATGGTAGGAAAGCAGAATTTTAGATTTCATTAAAAATTATATTTTACTTTTACTTTAAACTAAATTTCTCACTTCTTCACAATTCTTAAATCTCAACTGTACATTTAATAGCACAGCTCATTACATTTCGCTGGAGCTCTACGACGTATTTACACACTTTCCTTTTCATATTCCTGTTTTAAGGTTAAATTCTGGATAGTTTATACCCTTTCAAAATAGAACAATGCTGCACAGATTCATCTTCTGATCTGAAAGATTACTAAAATTGCAAATCTGCACAGACTCCAGAAATTTTAAAACAATATTTCGGCGCACTTTTACTGCAATCTGTATCAAGCCTGGGCAATGCTGGGGTGGGGTGGGCTGGGTGTGGCCACCCCGGTATCGCTAAAAAGCGCACTGGGTTGAAAATTCACGTCAAAATAGCCAATTTTGACGCATCGGATTTTCTTGCAGCATTTTCCGAAGACGCACCAAAATTCCACTCGCTCCTATGCGAAACCCATTGTTTTAGTTAGTTTGCATTAGCTAGAAAACACAAATCCGAGAAACTATGTAACAAAGGATCCCGGTTTTTGTGTGCAGAACTAATTTCTTAAGCATCGCTTGTGTAGCAAATGCTCGACAATCGCTGAAAAAGAATTGGTCGTACATATTAGAGACCTTCACGGGCCTGAATCTTCAGGCCCGGCCCGGCCCGGCCCGTAAAAAGTTCACCTCGGCCCGGCCCGGCCCGGCCCGTAAAAAGTTCACCTCGGCCCGGCCCGGCCCGGCCCGCTCCAACTTAGGCCCGGAACGGCCCGGCCCGTAAGCTCAAAAGTTAGGCCCGGCCCGGCCCGGGCCCGTTTTTGCTAATTTTCTGTCGTTTACCAAAACAAAAGTAAGGGTTTAAAATGCATAAAATTTTATTCCTCGTCGCAGATACCATTTTAAACAATTTCTCGTACCTCATGTTTATTTTAGAGCGATTAAGAACAGTCTGCGGTTCCGTTCTTGGTTATAGGGAAGAATTCACTGACTGACCAGTTTCGATGATTCAAATATAACTTGCAATTAAGGTATAAATGGCCTCTGTGAGACCTTCGATTGACGCCTCCAGTTTGATTTTACGTTTTGCTGAAGAAATGATAAATTATCTGCTTTCTGCTAAACTGACAAGTTAATAAAATAAGAAAATTGGCTATAAAAGACAAAATAAGAAAATTGGCTATATCTAAAGATAAAGCTAGAAAGATGGTTTCAAAACCAGAAATGTAGAGTCCTTAACGAGACCTTTCAAATGAATATAGTCATAGCTATGCAGCTGCTGCCCCACTGCAGACTAAGGCAAAATCTGCCTTCAACGTAAATGTCGAATTTTTGAAGCGGGATTGCGCGTTGGGTGTTAGAACGCTAAAGGGAAGTTTCATCCAATTTCATCTCAGTTTGGGTCGTCAACCAACAATACATAGTTGCCCAAAAGGAATCACCCACTACTACCCACATGAAAGAATAGAGTTAAAATGTTTTTACTCGCTAGTCTTTGCAGGCAAAGTTAAATGAACTGTTTATCCCTTTCGCACTGTAAATGAACTGTTTATCCCTTCGTTTATCCCTTTTATAGCAAAAACTGCTAAAACGAAGGTACATAATACAGTCTTACAAGAGATTTTCTTCAAAAGTGGTACTAGCACTTCTAACAAAATTCAGCTATTTTTATTTGAATTTTTTGGTTTTTATCATTCCAGATATGAAGCTGGGTCAGCATTTATCCCTTCGTTGTTTTTGTTCAGTATTTACCGTTACTTTGTTGGCATGGCTTGGATCCGTTGGAATTTGGCTATTCTATGGAAATGGTCTACAATACTTGTGTTTAGAGCCTCAGGGTGAGATTTGGGATATGGTATACATAACAATAATCAAATGTTATGCCATTTGAAAAAATGCTAACATTTTAGCAAACTTTCAGCTTTAGAACTTTGCACAGGCGTTGACTTAAATACCTAATGTAGAGCAGAGCTGTCTACGTTGATGCAGTTAGTTTGATCAATGTATAACTAATGGTTAATTTTTAAAGACGGAATCAAGGCAGCACTCTACGAACAAACATTTTTTTGATAGCACTCTTCGCGAGAGACCTTCACTGGCTGACAGAAAACGTAAAAAAAGTACGAAACTATTTAGAAACTTAGAACTTCGCAACTATTTTCAACAAAAACATTAAAGCAATCAACATTTATATAGTTTCTGAAAAATGTAAAAGATTAAGTCGTCATTTAAAATAATAAAGAACCTCAAATATCAATTTATCCACTGCCTTCCAAGCAGGCTTACTAGGTTTCAGCCATCTTAGGCACTATTGGCATGCGGGGGGCAGTGCATGCCGGCAAACGACATGTGCTGCCCTGGGTGTGTCCGAAATAACCGTACGCCAGCTTGGCTTGGGGGTCTTGTTTTCTGTCCTTGATCTTCGTCTCTCCGTCTCTTGTCCGCCTGCGGTCTACGGAGAGGCAGCATAAAGGGGCCTTAGATGAGTGCCTAAAATGCTAAGTCACTAGCAAAAAACCCTCAAATATTTCTGCATGTGGTTGGAGAACTTTAACAAATATATATTACTACCGTATTCTCGCGCTTAAGGGAACATGTTCTCTTAAGTGAATGTCCAGTACCACTAAGAAGCATTCGTATTTTACTTTTTTATATTATAATTAATTGCTATTGTCCAGATTTTGTGGTATATTTGGTATGGATGGCTATTTTATCTTAGAAAAAACCAGAATTTTCAGGAAATTCAACTTTCAAAAGCAATTTTTCTATTAATGCTTTAGCACTTTTCCGATTTCACTTAAGAGAACACGTTCACTTAAGAGAACATGTTCTCTTAAGTGGGTGTTCCCTTAAGCGCGGGAATACGGTAAAAGGCAGTAAATATAGAAGAAATGTGGTGAATCTTGGTAGGCCCGGCACGAAGCCCGGCCCGGCCTGGCCCGCTCCCAAATTATTTCTCCTCGGCCCGGCCCGGCCCGGCCCGGCCCGCTCGACCTTGGGCCGACGGACCTGAATGAAGGTCTCTACTCTTCGCCCTGAGATTTATGCGGACGCGGGAGCACGTGGAGCGGGACGGGAAGGCAAGTTTGTTTCATTCCGTGGGATCCCTTGGGACGCAAAATTAGTTGTTAACTTCCAAATAATCTATGGAAGCATTTAAAGAAACAACAGATTTTTGGTTTTTTGCTGCTCGGAAATTTGAATTACTATAGTCTGTTTAATTTCGGATATAATTTGGATTTTGGCTTATATCTACACGTTCGGTCTAGTATCCCATCTAATCTAATCCCATCTAATGGCCTGTTGCTGCTGCGCAGCAAATTAGCAAGAAGGGTCAACACTTGCTTATTATATGATCGTTACTGAATGGCGACGAGACCTTGGCTCCAATCTTGGGCTGTCCAAATCCAGGGGAATACTTATTAGGAATTGGTTCCAATCCTGCTTTTGAAATTGTATGGCTGCAGGGCAATGTCGCCGTAATTAGAAGGCAATCGCGCCTTTTGATTAAGAAAAAAGACTTTAAGTCGGGCACACAAAATATTGAAATTGATACAATTTCAATTACAATTATAAAAACAAAAGCAACAAAAGAATAGGCAGAAGTATTACTAATAACTAATAAAATATTACAATTATACAAAGGAAAGCAAGTATGGTCACAGTATAGTACAATGGATTATTGTAGCAGAGTTGACAGTCACTGTAGTTTGATATATTTAATATTATCCTAATTTAGTTAATTAATTTAATTTGCAAGGGACAGGGTTTACACTTCCTCTTCTTCTTTTTCTTCTTTCTCCTGATTACAAAGTCTCCTATCTCCCTCAATGCCTGTGTCCTATATGCTTCTCGTTTGCTATATGCTATATGCTCGTGAACGGTGTCTCTTTAACCGTCTTTACAACAACCCAATCTACTAAACATCAACCAGTAGAAAATGAACCTACGGTCGGTCTATAGGTGAGCCCTTATATACTGAACACTGCTTTCCACAAGGGATCCCTTGAGTACACAAATAAGGTAGCTATTCGGACGGGGTTTTTTGAGGGCACAATAGTCACAGAGGCATAGAGAAAGGTTGGGAATCTCCGGTGATGTCTGACCTATTCCTAAATAACGAACATTAACAGAAAATGTTCAATCTTGATTCTTCTTCAATTTCTTCCGCTATCGAGATATAATGAACTCTTTCTGATATATATATAAGTTCAAGCTAGAAACAGGAGAAACTGAGCCCTCAGTGTGATAGTGGTGAACATGTTAAGATTGCATATTTTCAAACAGAAAGATTTGAGAATAATTTTTAATTGCTAATTGTCGGTTTGTACCTCTTAAATTGATGTCAGGCGCTGGCGGACACGTCTCTGCTCTTGACCTTAGTGATGCTCTACTGCCACAATGTACCTTCAGTGTTAGGCTCCATAAATCAATGACAGATAACCAGGACCCAAAGTCCAAAATCTGGGATCACTACTGGACCCAATAATCTCTATTATCACGCTACTAATCTGACCATAGCTTCCTTAACTTGGCTGAACACTTCCACTGACCAATTCAAGGCTGACTAGCTCTTTTCTCCGCTTTCTGATCAGTGACTGTCCGCACACCTGAATCAAATGGATTAAAACCCATGAATGCATAGTAACGGTGCGGGACTCGAACCCAGAAACCATTACGCCTTGTTTTGGCTTTCCAGGCCCAACATGTTCATTCTGGGCCTAATATGGACTTTGACGAAATAGTCTAGAAGATGTATGAGAATCCTCTAATTTTGTATTTATTGCATATACGACGAAATTGGTTGTTGTGGCCATTTGTCTGCACAAGTTTGGCCTTCAATGCCGTTTTAGGTTTAGATTTGCCAAATTGGAATAAACTTTACAAATTCTTAGGACACACAAAAACAATTCAATATTTGAGACAGTTTTGGTCTAAATTTCGGCCTAATTTCACTAATTTTACGGGCTTGTTTCTTGTGGTTGGCTGGTCAGATTGATTATGTTCAAAATCTGGTGCTTAAAGCATTCGATATTGGAAGATGGCTGTTCAACAGGTTATTGACACAGTTAAGCTAATTAATAATTATCTACGTATTCGTACAAGAATACTAATATGTTCGGGATGACCTACCGAACCGCTATTCGATCCGGTTCAGGCAATCCCGGCAGCTAGCCGAGTAGTAGTCAGGTGTACTACCACCCTTTCACTCGGGTATGTTCAATAATGTTCAAAACTAGCATATGAATTTAATGAAATTTTGATGAAAACGAATTTGGACAAAATTTACATTAATCTTGTTGAGCTTGAAAATCTAAATCGTTATCTTTCTTACAGAAACCGAAATGTTCAGCAGTCAATGAAAAAACATAATTAACGTTTGAAGTGTGTGAGCGTATTTTACACGCATTACACATTCAAGTATGTTTACATAATGCTTTAACATAATAGTGATTTACTTAATGAAAACTAATGTGGTTAATAGTTACATTATCTTGTAGAGCTTGAAAAACTGAACACTTTCCTTTTTAAGGTGGTGGTATCCTTTTGTGCAGTGCTTTTGTGGTGTTATTTTGAAACGCTATAACTTTCGCAATGTTGGGAGTTGCAAAGAGCTTTGTACATCGTTTTAAAGCTTATAATCTGAGCATTAACATGAGCTTACGAAACTAGCAAAATTGGAAAGAAAATAGCAGAAATTTTCTGCCAAGCTGACATCTAACAGGATGAATATGGACCAAAAGTTTTTGAACATCGATTTCTCAAAACTGAAGAATCGGCCAAAAGTTCTTTTTATGCCACCATATGAAGGACATATGGGCCGAGGGACATTTTTCTGGATTTGGCTCAGCAGGTCTTAACGGTCGAGAAAATCGGCCAAATGCACAGTAACGCGAAATTTCACAACTTCGCATTGAGTTTTCTTGCTACTCAATATGTTTTAGCCCAAACCAAGAAAAACGTCATTCCGCAGAAGTGCGAATTTCGGATTCTGCCGAAAATCTCCGGAATCCGTCGAGTAGTTTTTGAGAAATCGATGTTCGAAACAAAATAATCGCCGTTTTGCCAAAATGGGTTTTCGGCCAAATCTCTAGCTGAAAGCAATAGAGTCCGGCTAATAGGCATTCATAAAATGTGCATTTGGACGATGTATCGATTGAGTATAACTATGCCAATTTTGTCCTAAACATGTGGCAGTAATTTTGAAAAAACTGATTTTCTCGAAAATGGCCATTTTTTGACACTAAAAACAGTTTTTTTGCTTATACTGACTTAACCACTGGAGATAGCTCAAAGGTTGTAAGAGCAAAAATGTTCATTTTCGAGTCCTCTTTCCAGCCATACCAACCAATCCCGTGTCTTGTCTACCTACTGGGAGCTTAAGGCCAAAAACCAAAACTTTCTTATCTTTTGGCCTAAGAATACGGGACTATTCCTAAAATGTTAAAGAGCACGGAAATAGGTTATTTGGTAAGTTTTAGCCCTTTACGTAAAGGATTAAAGCCGTAGGAGTCGAAAATACCCGAAAGGAAACCAGCACCTTAAAACAGATCAGATCGTTCAGTTAATCATGAGAAAGCCTTAACTAAAGTATAGTTGCGAAATATGACAGCACATAACCTAATTTCACACGGTCTGTTCAGATTCTCTGTGACTCAACGGATGGAGCGTCGGACTCCAAATCCGAGGAACTGGGTTCATCTCCCAGCAAGGACAATATATACCATTTTCTTAAAATTTGGTTTATATCTTTTATTTTTGAAACTACAAATAGAAACTACGTTATTTCTTTGTTTAGAGTTACCGATGCAGGTTACGGTTTAATTATGACAATTGACACGCCAATTCTATAAGACTAGCTACACTATTACAGCATGTACTTTAAAATTTTACTGTCAATTACACTAACAACCACGCATTGTAGTACTGAGCTTTGCATTTATACAACCATTAAGCACTCGTACAACATTTCCCATATTATACCTATCCATGATCGTAGGCCAAATTGCTACCCAATTTGGCCTTTCTCCTGCCTAATATCTAAAGATTTTCCTCAAATTAGTATTTCCCAAGACCCACATCGGACAGAGGGAGTTTCTATGGGTTGCCATTCAAACACACGCGAATACCCAGTACAGTACTCGCTTAGAATTTACACTCTGGAAACCGGAGCTGATCTTGGAAACTCATTATCTATGAGGGGTTTGCCCGAGGAGCCTATTACGTAAATTGGGTTCCGTTCACAAGGTGCACAATCATACCTAAACTACACAAACATTAGTAAACAATCCTAATTGATCCTAAATATTATTTATCTACAGAACCTCACCACTTAGCATATGCACATTTCTTTTCTCGATTCATGATTCAGTTAGTTCCCATCTTCTTATCTTTCCATTAGTAAATTTTGAGAACTTTGAGAATTTTTAATTTTTGAAACGTTTGAGGACTTTGATAATTGAAAAGCTTGCACGAGTAATAAATGTTCAGACAATTATTGCTACAAACCAAAACTAAAACAACTTCTGCTAAGGACAGCTTTCTCATCATATTTTAATTAACAGGGAAGCCTTTGGAATGGCTTGGTGTGTAATTGTTAGATATTTTGGATTTTAGAAACCTAGTATTTTGGCGTATTTCAATTCCCCAGTTTGTCAACTCCCCAGGAAGTCAGCTCTAATCCCTACAATTAGGGTTGTCCCCAGTTAGTCAACTCTTTTTCAGTTCATCCCCACTTTGTCAACTCTTTTATAAGGCATCCCCAGTTGGTCAACTCTTGTTCATGCCATCCCCACATTATCAGCTTGTTTCCTGTCAATCAGTTTTTCTCAGGGGGACCTACTTTATTTACACTGACTAACCGAAAGTTTTAACTTTAAAAACGTATTAATTTTTGTTAATTCATTTAAACAGAAATATTTACTTTTTAATCATAAATAAGACATGGAAAGCACCAATGGAGTAAATAATTTCATATTTTATTACATTTTAATTTAACTCTAAATTCAGATTAAATTTCTCACTAAATTAGTCGCTCATTGAATTTTTACAAATTTTAAATTTTTTAAAGATTGTACTCAATTGGTGCTTTCCAGATAAATCTTGCAGATGATTATCCTTAAATAATATTTCTGTTTAAATTAACTAAAATTATTTGTAAAAGGTAAAGCTGTTCCCCCTAACAAAAACTGACTAATTCGAAAAAGAGTTGACAAAGTGGGGGATGGCATGAAAGAGTTGACAAACCGGGGATGCCTTATAAAGAATTGACTAAGCGGGGATGTACTGAAAAGAGTTGACAAACTGGAGACAACCGTAATTATAGGGATTAGAGTTGACAAACTAGATTAACTAAACTACAAACAAACTACAAAGTATTTTTAGAAACCGATCTAACGCTAAACTAAAAACAGTGGTTTTTGATCTTGCCTTTCAAAGTGCCTTTCCTGAACAGTATGGCCGACAATTTCTAATTGCCGGCTATGGAAAAAGTGATTCCTAAATTAAGCTCAAGTCTGATATGAGGTCATAGCAAAGGAACCTCCTAGCTAAGCTTAGAGAAGGGGTCCCCGCTCAACATCCTTAATTAAATCCCCAAAAAAGATAAAAACATGGGCAAGGGCCCCCAGTGAAAATGTGGCGTTCTGGTCGTGGCTTGTTACACAACTAAAAAAATAAAAACGGGAATGGGCCAATAAGGCCCGTAATACAGAGGGTTCTGTTTAAAAATGAAAAGAAAAGATTTGTCCCGAGGACTGAAATATTAAATGTAAACAATAAGGCCAAATGGATGTTAATTGGCCCTTATCGTGCGGCTTTTGCTGTATGTTACTCAATTTTCTCACAAACCTGTGTGGGTTAGAGAAATCCCTATCTCGAGTCCAAACTTAGGGAGTGCACCAATGGCATTCTGGAACGCCAGCACATAAGGGAAGTGCTCGAGAGACGACCGCGAAGCCGAACCTCAGGCAAACACAGACTAAGATTTTGAGCTGACAGGTAGTTGACAGCTCACTGACAGCTTAATAAGAGCGACGTTTTCTTTGACTTTGGGCTAAAGCTCCTAGAAGTTTCTAGAAAATTCTAGAAACTTTCTATTTTTACAGTCCAATCCAGGGCTGGCTGGGTTGACAGGCCCAGTTAGAGTTTAGAGTAATGAGAAAACAAACTATTACCCCGAACTGACTGTTTTTATAAATTTTGGGTACTGAAATCTGGTCGAATTTTTGCGACATTTTAGTTGACATGCAAAGATAAGCAACGTGGGCAATTTTCTAATTAAAAAATTAAGTTTAACGAATTGAAAAAGTTAATTGTACAAAACAAAGGCCTCCCTGATCCCATTACGAGAAGTTAAGTTTTAAGTACCATTTTGGGTACAATATTTTCTAAAATTACATATTATTATTTTTTGCTGCTCCCTTGTTTTCAGGTCCATTACCCTTATTTTCGACTTGAACTTTTGGCCCGAAATCAGGGACGCACCTCATTAATCGACACAACAATTTCCGTTTATTGCTGGAACTCTGTGTCCTTAGACGACAGCGGAGAGAAGGACAATTTTTATCCAAAAATGGGCACAAAACATCCTACATAATGTTACATGAAATATAAGCTGTATAATAATAAACTACGTACTCTGTCAGTTAGTTTTATTAATTTTCATGTATTTTGGAGGGAGGTAAGCCCCCTCCAAACCAATAAACACGTCAAAAGGTGTGCACCAAGTCCTTTTGTAAAGAGGCAATTCTCTGCTGGGTCTTGGCCAGCATAAAGGCAAACGAGGACAAGCCTAATGATATGGCATGAATGGGCGTAGTACTGCACGTGACTGCTACGTAGTCTGGGAAGCAGACGGCTTCCCAAAGTAAGAAGAAAGGGAATTCTATTAATTAATACAGTCTGGGAAGCAGACGGCTTCCCAAAGTAAGAAGAAAGGGAATTCTATTAATTAATACAGTCTGGGAAGCAGACGGCTTCCCAAAGTAAGAAGAAGGGGAGGGAAGCAGACGGCTTCCCAAAGTAAGAAGAAGGGGAATTCTATTAATTAATACAGTCTGGGAAGCAGACGGCTTCCCAAAGTAAGAAGAAAGGGAATTCTATTAATTAATACAGTCTGGGAAGCAGACGGCTTCCCAAAGTAAGAAGAAAGGGAATTCTATTAATTAATACAGTCTGGGAAGCAGACGGCTTCCCAAAGTAAGAAGAAGGGGAATTCTATTAATTAATACAGTCTGGGAAGCAGACGGCTTCCCAAAGTAAGAAGAAGGGGAATTCTATTAATTAATACAGTCTGGGAAGCAGACGGCTTCCCAAAGTAAGAAGAAGGGGGAATTCTATTAATTAATACAGTCTGGGAAGCAGACGGCTTCCCAAAGTAAGAAGAAGGGGAATTCTATTAATTAATACAGTCTGGGAAGCAGACGGCTTCCCAAAGTAAGAAGAAGGGGAATTCTATTAATTAATACAGTCTGGGAAGCAGACGGCTTCCCAAAGTAAGAAGAAGGGGAATTCTATTAATTAATACAGTCTGGGAAGCAGACGGCTTCCCAAAGTAAGAAGAAGGGGAATTCTATTAATTAATACAGTCTGGGAAGCAGACGGCTTCCCAAAGTAAGAAGAAGGGGAATTCTATTAATTAATACAGTCTGGGAAGCAGACGGCTTCCCAAAGTAAGAAGAAGGGGAATTCTATTAATTAATACAGTCTGGGAAGCAGACGGCTTCCCAAAGTAAGAAGAAGGGGAATTCTATTAATTAATACAGTCTGGGAAGCAGACGGCTTCCCAAAGTAAGAAGAAGGGGAATTCTATTAATTAATACAGTCTGGGAAGCAGACGGCTTCCCAAAGTAAGAAGAAGGGGAATTCTATTAATTAATACAGTCTGGGAAGCAGACGGCTTCCCAAAGTAAGAAGAAGGGGAATTCTATTAATTAATACAGTCTGGGAAGCAGACGGCTTCCCAAAGTAAGAAGAAGGGGAATTCTATTAATTAATACAGTCTGGGAAGCAGACGGCTTCCCAAAGTAAGAAGAAAGGGAATTCTATTAATTAATACAGTCTGGGAAGCAGACGGCTTCCCAAAGTAAGAAGAAGGGGAATTCTATTAATTAATACAGTCTGGGAAGCAGACGGCTTCCCAAAGTAAGAAGAAGGGGAATTCTATTAATTAATACAGTCTGGGAAGCAGACGGCTTCCCAAAGTAAGAAGAAGGGGAATTCTATTAATTAATACAGTCTGGGAAGCAGACGGCTTCCCAAAGTAAGAAGAAGGGGAATTCTATTAATTAATACAGTCTGGGAAGCAGACGGCTTCCCAAAGTAAGAAGAAGGGGAATTCTATTAATTAATACAGTCTGGGAAGCAGACGGCTTCCCAAAGTAAGAAGAAGGGGAATTCTATTAATTAATACAGTCTGGGAAGCAGACGGCTTCCCAAAGTAAGAAGAAGGGGAATTCTATTAATTAATACAGTCTGGGAAGCAGACGGCTTCCCAAAGTAAGAAGAAGGGGAATTCTATTAATTAATACAGTCTGGGAAGCAGACGGCTTCCCAAAGTAAGAAGAAAGGGAATTCTATTAATTAATACAGTCTGGGAAGCAGACGGCTTCCCAAAGTAAGAAGAAAGGGAATTCTATTAATTAATACAGTCTGGGAAGCAGACGGCTTCCCAAAGTAAGAAGAAGGGGAATTCTATTAATTAATACAGTCTGGGAAGCAGACGGCTTCCCAAAGTAAGAAGAAGGGGAATTCTATTAATTAATACAGTCTGGGAAGCAGACGGCTTCCCAAAGTAAGAAGAAGGGGAATTCTATTAATTAATACAGTCTGGGAAGCAGACGGCTTCCCAAAGTAAGAAGAAGGGGAATTCTATTAATTAATACAGTCTGGGAAGCAGACGGCTTCCCAAAGTAAGAAAAAGGGGAATTCTATTAATTAATACAGTCTGGGAAGCAGACGGCTTCCCAAAGTAAGAAGAAGGGGAATTCTATTAATTAATACAGTCTGGGAAGCAGACGGCTTCCCAAAGTAAGAAGAAGGGGAATTCTATTAATTAATACAGTCTGGGAAGCAGACGGCTTCCCAAAGTAAGAAGAAGGGGAATTCTATTAATTAATACAGTCTGGGAAGCAGACGGCTTCCCAAAGTAAGAAGAAGGGGAATTCTATTAATTAATACAGTCTGGGAAGCAGACGGCTTCCCAAAGTAAGAAGAAGGGGAATTCTATTAATTAATACAGTCTGGGAAGCAGACGGCTTCCCAAAGTAAGAAGAAGGGGAATTCTATTAATTAATACAATGGTTTAAGGATGCCAATTCTGAGGACATGTTATAGAGAACTAAAGTTACTTAATAAAAAGTAATCTTACAAAACCATTTTAGCCCATAACATTCTTAATTTGGGAGCTAACTAGTCGGGTTTGGAATTTGGATTTTTGGAATTGGGAAAGCCATTGAAATGAGATTAAGTCATAATGAGCACTAACTAACATCAAATATTACTATTTAAGTACCTACGTAACTGATAATCAGGTGAACCATCTTCCAATATAGATACATTTTAGCCGATTTAGCCGAATAAATGTTGAAACAAATGTTGACAGAACTTTCCAAGGTAATTGCAGCTTCTTGCGCAATTGGTCTTCGCATAATTATCTTGGAATAGTTTTAGTTCACAATAATATACTTTAATGGGCTTCAGGATTAACAGGGGATAAAGGGAGGTGCTATTTAAGACCAAGGAAAACAGGGACACTTCCATGTATTAAGGGGGGGGTCACTTTTTTGCCGATTTTTCGACCATCTCCGATTTTGCTCATTTTCACATATTTTGTAGTCCCCATAGGTCCGCGAAACAAGACAAGAGCGTTTTGCGAAATATTGCTTCTATCGTTCTGTACAGGCCCTCAAAGGTGACCTCGATATGTGTTAAACATAGGAAAATGAAAAAGTTAGGTTAAAAAGGTTGTGGCAGAAAAATTTTTCGCTGTATAAGAGTCAGAACTCTGAAACCTTTTCAGAACCATTAAGAACATATTGTAGAGTGCAGCTATCTCCTCTGAAGCGATTCTTTTCAGTATTTTATTTTTGGCGAATTTTTAAAGTCAGAATTTTGGAAAATCGGCCATTTTTGGACCATGAAAAACAGGACCTACGGTACTCTTTTGCTTGTCCTGAACGATTGGCAAAAGCTACAGAAACGGCCAATAGATAGCTGCACTCTACGCATAAAACCGCGTCTTGTAAAAGTACTCGCATGTATCTATCATCTACAGTAAGCTCAAAAAACTTGCCACAAAAACAGCAAATTTTGCTAAAAATGGCCATTTTTCATAATTTTCACATTCTTTTGATAATTTCTCACTAATTATGCGGTAAAAATCACCAAACTTGGCAGATTAATCAATATATCTATGTCTGTCACATAATGTGGCCAAAACAAATGCGCCAATATTGAACATGCTGCTGTGGCGGCACCTTTGATCTTTATAGGTGAAAATGTCAATTTTAAAATTTTTCCAAATATAGACAAAATGGGTATTAATCGATAGCTAATGGAACGAGGAGCAACTTTTCTCATACAACCATGGGTCTAAAATGTTGTCTGTGCAAGCTAAAACGAGTTAAAGTTATACTGGGCAGTCCTGCAAGGTTAGGTCAGTGCAGCACTCAAGCATGCGTTATGAACGCCTGGATAGCTGGCCTTGAGCCACGTCTGCCCTTAAATATTACATTAGTAAAGGCTTTAATTTGGTGTATCGGTTAACCCTGTTTTCGGTTGCGTTTGATCTCCACCTGACTTTGCAGGGCTCATCACCGGAATTTTTAAGTTTTCCTGCTTTGAACCTGAATAACTCTGTCACAGTTTGATTTCGAACGCTAATATTCTAAGTTATTTTTGAGAACATATGGGGGCATATTTAATGTGTGAAAATGAGCGAAATCCGTGACTATCGATTTTTGACCAAAGTGACCCCCCTTAACAAGGGAAAAGAAACGGGCTTATTAACGCCTCTTCGATAACACTTTTAGTTTAGTACCTAATTATCCCTCATTGATAGCGTTCTGGTGGTGCTATAATACTAATTGTGATTGAGCTGTAGTAGTTATTTTTGACTCCATTTCTGTTGGAATCCAAACATATTTCCCAATTGTGGACTATTAAATGCTCCAAATAGACTTGCAATTCTGGTAATATTATAACAAAAAACTTATACAATAATTGTTTGGACCTTCAATAAACGGGAATAAAATTCACAGATGGCAATTCTTCATGAGATCATAAAATCTGGCATTTCCATTATTGATTACAATCCATACTAAGCTGATTTTCTATTATCTTTAGACTTAATTTTGATTTTTTTCTTCATATTTAGCTTCTGTATTTTTGCCCCTATAGTTCAGACCAGTTGTTCAGCAAAATTTACTAGCGTTTGTTGCAGCTGTCTGGTGGGATCGTTTTCTGAAATACCAGGAATATCCGGCCTTGAAAGGTTGGACAAACAGAACCAGAGCCTATAACTTTACGCCAAGGGCTGGAGACATTATAATTGTGGGTCCAATGAAAACTGGCAGTACGTGGTTACAACAAATTGCCCACAGCATTCGTGTCAAAGCTCAAGTAGAAACAAGGGTAAGAAGTTCCAGATGTTTAATCAATTCCTGGATACATTTGTGTGCAATTTAATTTTGCCGCGTCACATAGTCAACGACTTGAACACTTGTTTGTGAAACTCAACGCTCTACCTGATACGTGTTCTGATGAAATAATACCCTTACATTAACTGTCATTGTGTTAATTGAATAACCTTATTTTAGCATGAAGTTAATCAGCTTAGGGTACCTGGTGGAAGACTATGACGCACTCTTTCATTTTATACTAAGAAAACCTGAACGCACGACACTCATGGTTTGTACAGGTGTACTTAAGTTTACTTGAGCGTCACTTAAGTTTCCACAGCGACACACTTCACGTTTGCTCACGGGTTTGACGTATTCCGCAGCGGCACTAGCAGGAAAAGAAATGGCGACGTCCCGTTGTAAAACGTATCATGTAAGCGGTGGCTACTCGTCGATGCTTGCCACCCGCTTATGGTAGTTTATATGTCAGGTCCAGAACCCGAAATCGCACATCACTAGTTCTGTGAGGCTCAAATCTCACAAAATCCGTTCTGTGATACAATTTCTTACAAAACAAGTTTTGAGCGGTCACGTTCATACATGTGCTTGGGGGGGGGGGGTTGGGAGTGGGGTGTCACCCCCCCCCAGACCTGGAGCTCACCCTCCAAAGGGATCCCTCACCCCCCAGAATCCAGATAGATTTTTCCGGTTTTTTGGGCAATAAACCGAAAAATCCGGTTTCGCCGGCTCACCCACCCCCCAGAATTTCCTCTCCTGCACATGTCTGGTCACGTTCCTCACAAAACCAGAAATGATTCCAAATTCAATATTATATTGTTTTTAAAAAGTTTAGTGATGTTTCATGTTTACATGATTTTAAGTGAAAGTTTTTCAAAAAACGTTCTATTTAATTTTAAGTTAAACTGCTGTTTCCCTTGAAACTCTAAAATTTAGAAAATGAGGAATGTAGGAAAAGTTTATGATTTTAACGGAATAGACATGGTTAATCACCACTTCGTCAAGTTTATCACCAGTTTGACAGCTTTCCAGTTTGTAAACACTCCAGTTAGTCAACTCTAATCTCTAAGATTAGAAGGGCTTAACAAAACCTTACAGCGGCAAGCTCACGATAAGCCTACAACTTAAGCTTACAATTTTAGCTTTTACCAAGCTGACGAAGTGTTGAATCGAAAAACGGATTTAGGTTCGTGCTCAGTGCCCCAAAAAACCACTGTATGCAAGTTTTCTGAAAAATTGGGCATTAAAAATATCTTATCCCCTTGGTCCGCCCTAATACCAAACTTATAAGTTCATAGTTTTTAAAAAGTTTAAAATTTTTAAATCTTTAAATTTTGAATTCATCAGCCTCCAGTATGAACCCATACAAAATATTAAAGATATTGCTCGAAAAAATCAAAGGGGGAAAGCGCAGGAGATGTAATTACTGTAGGCCCGAATTAGTATTAGTCAGTGTTTAGTTTTGCTAATAATTTAAACAAGAATGTAAAAGTGTCTTAACCACATATTGCTTTGGATACATTAAGTAATGCACCATTTGAATTTTAAATAGCAACTTTTATATATTCAAACTTTTAAATTTTAGATTTTAACTAAATATCCAGTCTATATTCAAATATCTTATACATACATTAACATAGGGTCAGGTCCTGGGGGGCTTGTCCCCGAAAAATTTTGAGGGGACTTGTACCTTGAACAAACATTTTCAGGGGGGCTTGTACCTCAAAAATAAATTTGTAAAATTTTTTGAAAAATTAACGCTAATTTTATTAACATTTGCAATTTTTTATCAAAATTTGCAAAAAATTTCAATATTTGGAAAAAGTTTTAAAATTTTGCCCGATTTTTCCGAAAAATTAAACATTTTCGCCAAAGGACTCCGGCGAAGCCAGAAATGGTTTGAAATTTTACTGTAAAAACTAATTTTTTCCGGCTATTTTTGGTTACCCCTTGGCCACCCCTTGTCCCCGACGGCGATAGGGCTTGTACCTTGTCCCGGTTGGGGGGGGGCTTGGACCCCCCCGCGTTAACCTATAATCTTATACGGATTAGTGTTAACTAACTGAAGAGTTGATAAACTGGGGAGTTGCCTAGTTTGGGACAAACTATATATCTATTCGAGCTTTATAAAAGAAACTTTATTTTTTAATTTTCAGAGATAAGAGCAACTGAACTTAAAATTGAACATAACTGATGAGAAGCTATCACTTAATATCTGGAATTCATGATATCATAAGACAATATACTATTCAGTTTGAAATAATTTGGATTTTGTGAGGAAATTAACATGACAAAACCAGTTTTGTGAGAAATTCCATCACAGAAAGGGTTTTGTTAGGTTTAGTTATGTATGATTTCTGGTTTGAGTCGCGACATGTACAACGCTGCACCATACGTCTATCCTAAACAGGAAACGTAAAAATATTTAAAGTAAAAACTTTATATGTATACATATATTTTCTTCAGGAGATCTACGAGGAAACGTGGTTCCTTCCAATGTGGTACCAAAACTCAAACTTTGATTTCAATGTTGATCAGGTCAGCAGTCCACGAATCTTTAAATCCCACGAACACTGGCAATACATTCCCAAAGGTATTGTGAAGTTAGCACCGGCAGGAAAGATATAAATTATACTCGAGTTGCTAAGCCTAAGAGAAATTAACATTTCATTTGACAAACGTTCAATCATTTCGCTTTACTCTTGTCTAAATTCGTAGGTCCGGATAGCTAATCGTTGTAGTGCTCCATATTGGTTTTGTTTGGGAACAGTGTGGGTGTAAGTTCTATAGTGAGTGGTCGGGTACGATCTTTTGGGTTCGAATCTTTGGGGCTAGTCAAATTGGTTGTTGGGTTAGGTTTCTGCTCTTGTCGCTCTGCCGGCTTTTGCCGGGCGTTTTTGTGTTTAGTTTAGTATTCTGTCAAGTTCATAATTTGGTGTTTGAAATTAATGTTTCATTCTAATTTGGTCATCAAGTTCTTGTTGAAATTAAATAAACCGTTGTAATTATTTCGTCGTCTCTCAGTTGGTCAGGACCGGGCAATTCTCCAGCATCACACACCACTGTTGTTACCTGTAGTTTAGTCTTATCCTGGAGAGTAAAAGTCAGACAGCAGCATTTTTACTAAAATCAGTATAGTCAAACTTCACAGTATGAAATTGTACTGACTAGCTTCAATACATTCTAGTTTATGTTACTGGAAAATGAATAAATCGGGCATTTAAGTATGTTCACGGCAAATTGAGAATTGCCCATGTAATGTTTATGGTTATATTTTTCACGGACTAAGAAACTGAAATTAATGGAATTACTATCTGCAGGTGATTTACACAAACTTTATTTCTAAGCTAAACCTCAGCTCCAGAATGACTAGAATCAACAATTGGGTATTAGCCAAGTGTAATATTCTGTGCAAGTGTGCTATGTTCGACATCTGCTTCACCCCATAAATTGACACCTTCTCACACCTGGAACCACTCGCCCCATCTTGTGGGGGGGACCACGTACCCAATAAACATCATTATAACTTATCAAATCTCGCTATCTGCTCGGGCAACAGCTTAAATTACATTTTACCCGAAGACATAATTTATTTATTTTACCTAAAGTGTATGGGTTAAATGCGTTAACTAATTTATCAATTTTAAAGATTTCTGGAAAATGAGTAACCTTTATTCTTATTTAACCTTTTACGAACCAAACGGGGAAACTTTCACGATTTCTCCTCGAAGCACGTTTACACAATGCAGTAACAACTAAAGATTTGTGGAAAATCCCAAGGAATAATCGGGTTTCCATTAGATTGTCCCACTGTTAGGATAATTATTTTGGATAAAGGATCAGTAGAAATAAATTTGTGTAGCATTTGACCTTTCGGTAACCACTGGGGTGAAGATTTCCACTTAGTGTTCAAACCGAAAACTAAATAATTGTACTTCTGACCATTAGCTAGGTGGAAAGCTTTGGCAGAATGAGAAGTCAAATGACTTTTGACTTGAGTATATATTCGATGTAATCAGACCACCCACAAACGTCACACTTACAAATTGTGTACAATTAGATACTTACAATGTTTGTTGTGTTATTGCAGCGGATGGAGTGAAGTACATTTATATCACCAGGGATCCTCTTGATATAGGGAATTCCCTAATGAACTATGTGCTTGAAGCTTACGGACGACGATCCAAGGACATGACGCTTCCATGTGTATACAGATTTGCCTTCACTAAAGCCTACAACTTCATGGTTGATTCCGGCAAGCACTTGTTTACCTGGTCCTCTCAATTTGACAGTGAAGACACTCTTTTTGTGTTTTATGAAGACCTCAAAGAAAACCTGCCACGGTCTATTGAAAAAATTGCCGAATTTATGGGCATTTCACTGACACGTGATGAGCTGGATAAAGTAACCTATTACTCTTCATATCAGTACATGAAAGAAAACAAGGAAAAGTTTCGTCTTATTCCTGTGATTCAAACAATTGCCCTGGATGATACAAGCTGGGCAAAAGATGCTGAATTCTCTCTGGTCAGAGCTGGTTTATCTGGTTATGGGGAACGTAATTTGTCATTCCCTATTAAATTCTACTTTCAAGTTGTGTACAACAACCTATTAATGCCAGCTTTTGGTTGCAAAAACTATTCCGACTTTAGAGCTAAACATTCATTTTTGATTGAACAACCTATTATTGAATGAGGCAAAATTAGTTACATGCGTGTATTCTCACAAGTACAATAGTGTAGATTGTTATATGGCTTAGTGTTAGTTTGTCGTGCTTTCAACCCAATGCCACTAACTAGCTTTGTGTTAATACTCGGAGAAACCTTCATTGTATGATGCTGGATGAGAACAACATACAGCGTGCACAGAAATCACAGAGGTGCACGCTGTAGAGTGCACAAAGCTACTGCACAGGGAACTTGTGAACTCGGAGTTACACAGGTATACGTGCCTTAAACTACTGAGTGCACGCTGTCCCGTGCGACAACGTGTACGTAGAGTATATTAAAGAAAACTTGTTCTCGTTTACACATTTCTAATGAACGTGAGGATTTATATTTAAGTGTTTTCGAATTGCTCTTACTGTAATTAGAATAAACGACAGAGTACACATGTGGCAGAAATGTGTCCAACATTATAAATTTAGTTATCGGCTTATTGTGGGTTGTACTGTATCTAAGTAATCCTCCAGAATTTGATTGGCTGATGTATTAGCCATTAAAAATATACATATGTCTGGTGAATTTAAGACTGGTGAATTTAAGACTGGTGAATTTGAAATCTTCGAAAATCTCGAACATTTTATTGGGAAAATATTTATGCTTGTAGGAATAGATCAAGGTGTGCTGTCAGTAGAAGCGTCGATTATGCAAGAATAACAACTGATCCCAGAGACTCCGACATGCGCTTTTATAGTGTCGGGTTATGCAAATTAGTATCCGACTTTGGTTCCAGAACTGAAATAGTATTAACCTCACGTTCCATTCGCACATTAATTTCGGTGTAACAAACGCTTTCTCTTTGGGTTCTTCTTTGAGCTTCTGTGGTAATATCCCGAAAACAAATCTAGTGTAGAAAAATAGCAAGCGCTTCCTAGCAAATCAATGGTATCCTTTATTCTAGGTAGTGTTCTTCTTAATAATCGCATTAAGCTTCCTATAGTCGACACATACCCTATTAGTTCCATCTTTCTTCCTCATCAGCAGTATTGTAGTAGCCCACGGACTATGACTCAGTTTTATCCAGTGTGACTGCACCCAGAAGTTTGTTGATGATCTCTTCGGCATACTGCTTCTGTGTGTGAGGTATCCGATAAAGTGGTTGGTAAATTAGTGCATGCTGTTGAGTGACCAGTTCTGCTGTTACTAAACCAGATCTTCCTAGATCCTTGAAAGGTGCAGCAAAACAATCAGAGTACTCTACCAATAGTGATCTCAATGAAGCATAGACCTAGTTCTTCACTTAAGCGCCCATTAGTGAGATTAACTCCATGTGGAAGTGGCTTTTTTGAATTGTTTATAAATTCCGTAGCCAAAACTTCTGGCACACGATCGGATGATTGGAAAGTACGCGATAGTTTAGTCATAACCTGCACGTCACAGTATAAAGTTCCCAGGGTCGTACCTTTGTAAATGTTTACTTCCTCTTCACTTCACTTCCTAAAGGACAAGGATGGCTTGCTCCACGTACTACATAGAATATTTGCTTCAATTTCTGCTTACCAATGAGAACATCCAAGACACACTTATCCTTAGGCATCATTTCTTGACCACCAAAACACCTGATTTTCCTTCCGTTACCTTACGTTACTTCGGCTGGCACACAAAGATTCCTCACTTACACTCACTTGGGCGGCTGAGTCTAGTAAGGCTAGAATATCCGCCTCCTCTATCTATAGCATGTAAATAATTTTAGCGTAGCGTAGCTAGTCCTAGGCTCGTCTAGCACTTCCTGATAAACTTCCAGACGTACAAAACTCGCTAGATGCAGTGGACTGACCCTCCGTTTCAGATGGACAGGAACCCGCACTGCAAGTAGCAGAGATCCTTCCATGTGAATTCGACGTCCACTCAGACAGTCCCCAACGGCCCACTTTCGATGGACGCTTCCGTGTACTGTTTCAGCGCATGAAGCATCCAACATGGGGGTCTGCTTTAAAACCCCTAGCTACCCTATCCCCGTTAGAGTAGCTAGCTTCTCGTTTCCCTGGTTGTTTCTTGTATCATAGTTATTTCCTCTAACTTTTTTATTATACCTACATCTTCCTCGGCTTCTACAGTATTCATTTCCTGTAGCAGGACAATTACGAACAAAATGGTGAGGACTGCTACAATTAGACCGCTGCTGTGCATCAGACTTACTCGTACCGAGCTCGGTATCTCAACTGACTACTAACAAGTTAATAGCGGAAGTAAAAAATTTTTGGTCTTGTCATCTAACAGTCCGGAACTGGTCGTAGAATGTTAAAGGCACCTAAGTCATAGATTTGAAAGGTTTAGTCGATTTTCATAAAAAGCCTGTACTGTGAAATTTGCCCTAAGGTAGAAACAAGGACTACTGCAAAATAGGGACGATGTTATAGGAATAAGTTAAGTTTCGTACCGACTTTTTATTTTCCTTTTCCAAACTTTTTCCTTTGTATGTGCAAACTTCATCCTGCCAAAAATCACGGCAATTTATTGGGTAGCGAAATGTTTACTCGACCAAATCTTTAGCTTAAATAAACTAATAATAATACTAATACTAATAATAAGTTAAACTATGGACAACAACTCAATTTTGCAAAAGTAGGCTAAAAGGTAACTAAATATCTGAAGTAATTTCCACTTCTCAGAAATAAATGAGGAAGCAAAATCAAGTCTGCAGAAACACTTGATGGAAGTTTATTTTATGTTTTGAACAAGCATCAAATTACTTCATCTTTTTCCCAGAATTGAAAACGCCAAAATATGGACACCCATGTTAGGCTGTCATTTGGCAACTATTCGCATCAAAAGAGAACTATTAATCTATTATTCCTAAGTTCTCCCTAAGCTTCAGTTAATGTACAAATCGATGCAATTCATTTATTTCTGCATAATGCTATTACTATCGCTCTCGCTTCTCCAGATCGACAGCTTCAGTCGTGAAGGATAAGGTGGTAAGAACCAGGATAAGTATCCAGATCAAGGCGGCGACAATAGGCGCCATGTTGAACTGCATGATTGCTGATCGATGACATGGAAATCACTTCGCGACGACTGAGCCCAACGAAAATCCCCTCCTTTTATAATCCCTTGCAACAGCTCGATTGCACATTATAGGAATCATCAAATTTTGACTTTATTACTTCTACAGTTCGGTTCCAATTGAAAATGTGTAATGAACTGAGTTGGATTAAATGAGAATTTGGCTTGATTTGATTCGGATTCGAGAAATGGGGTCGTATTAGGCTGATAGGTTCAGTTACACGGAAGGTCAGCGCGTTTGCCTAATTAGACAAACTTAGGTACCAGATTCCCGAAAGGTAGTTTGCCAAAATCGGGGATCTCTACAGCCGACCTGATAGGGGTGTAGTCGTGAGTTCGTTTAGGTAGGGGTCGTTAGGTTGATCGCAGCAGGATTCAATCCAACGATGTGATCGCAACAGGATCGTTTTCAGCAGCAAGATCGCAACAGGATCTGGTTCAGCAGCGAGATCGCAACAGGATCTAGTACAGCAATAGGATCGCAACAGGATCTGACTCAGCAAGGCTGTTCCTAACTAAGTCCGGATGAGTACACAGTGATTTATTAACCAACAACAGGGTTAGGTATGCTTTAAGAATAGTAACAGTAATGACAGTAAAATTATTAAACAGGGGTCACTGGACAATTAGTATTCACTGCAATTATTAACAATATATAATCAAAGTACAAGGTACCAGGGTTGCCAACTCTTTTGATGGGTTAATACTTTAAATTGACCGATAACAGGGGAAGATTAGTTACTAATATTTCCACTACTTATTCTTTCTTTCTTCCTCTTTCCTTGTAACTACTAACAGGACTTAAACTTCGCTCTAACCTAACCTTGGGTTCCTCTTCTTCAGGTATTGATTACAGGGTACTGTCAGGTACAGTGTGTACGCGTGAGTTGTGTATGTTAAATTAGCTTCCTTATCCGTCTAATCACAAAATAAACTAATCAACAGTTAACTGATAATTGATGGAATTTAAAGGTATAGCACTTCTGTTCCGGGAATGGGTGAGCGGGCTTAGATCTGGTATTAAAGATTCTCAGGGAACCCCACAGATCTAAGGCGGCTATCGGACGGTGGAGAGTACAAACACAGGGGTCGGTCTAGGCGGGGAGTTACCAGGAGATGCCCGAATTATAATTAATATAGTTTAATCTTTAATTTAATTATCTTCAAAGGATCGTCTTCCGACAGAACAGTTAGCTATTGATGAGCAAAGTCTAAACCAGAGACAAAAGGGGAGCGACAGTCCCCAAACAGGAGGAGGTGAAGATAGCAATTTGAGACATTTTTGATAGGGCTTCTTTTGAGGTAATCAGCAAAAGTTATATAGGAGGAGAGAGTTTTCTGATAAGTTCTTTAGACAGGGTAACTTCTGCAGGTTCAACCGACAAATGACCAGGTTCGCGTCAACAATGTCTCTGCCTTAAACTCCTAATCAATAAGTTCCGGTTCCAATGTACCTTCCGATTCTCTGAACTGGTTCCAAATCAATGACCAAATTAATCCACTAATATCCGAATCTGATTATCCAAACTAAGTCTACTTCTACTGATATGCACCGTCTTCAGACTAATCCCTTCAGTGATCACAGGATCAGGTTCCAACTGATATGAATCCTGGCAGGACACGCTCGTGATGAACCTGAATCAAATGGGTTAAAACCCATTAGAACAGGACACAAGTGCGGGAATCAAACCCAGCAACCATTACTCACTTTAGATGGCTTTCTGAGGTAAAAGTTGGACCTTCGTTAGTTTTAAATAGCATTTGGGCGAAACGACTAAAAACTACATATTTTGGCCAATTTACAGTTGAGCCGAAGCTATTTTTGTGCTATTAGTTCGAGATAAATGAATTTCAAGCAAACATTAATTTTGGGCGATTTTCTGCCTTATGGTGCAGAAAATCGGTAGCGTAACACGATTCCTTTACAAATATTTGGGTTTTCTTTAATTAGGCTCGAAAAGAGAGTAGAAGGTGCTTAAAGAGCAGGAAAGCACCCGTTTCCTGCACAAAACTAATTTTTATTCATATGCCTTCTCTTTCCTGAAGTTGCTATTTTTTGTGATTCATTAGAAGATGGTTCAAAGAGATTTCTAATTCTTACGTACTGACGGTCACTATTATGTTACCTAACTATGAGTTATATATTTTCCTACAAATCTAGCATACTTGCAAAATGGACCAGTAAGGAGTCCTTATTCGCGATTCGTCCGCCCCTTGAGCATAGGACTACCTACACGGACGAATCGAGGACCAACTGGTAGTTACGGCCTATTCTGGGAGTCCCCGTGACTCTGAATGGAACTAACTACCTGATGTACACGTTATAACGACATAACAATGGACATTCGTTCGCACTGGCTAACATTTGCACATTCATTCAAGTAACGACCAGTTAACAGACAATCAGACACTTATTCATAGCTACGCAACCATTCAGCCTAATATGAGGATTCTTTGATAATTTCGGGTGTACAAATCCCATGCGCCCGATGGGATTCGACCCGTCATTAAGTTCTTGAAATAATCCAAACTGACAACGTTTCGGACCGAGTAAGACTTCTCTTTAACTTAATAACATTGGTTTTAAAACAACTATGATTTGAATGATCATTATTGGTGATTTAGGTCAACACCTCAGTGTGCTGGTCATAGCATTCTGGATTATTCCAACTTTGCATCTCATATGGCACGCAGACACCCAACTAACCCAATTAATGTACCATTGGTTCTCAAGGATGTAATTTAGCTGCTAGTTATTGGGGAACAATAATTATTAGGGTAAGAATGAGAGACATGAATTCAAAACTGGTCAACATTAGTTGGGGTAGGTTCTTTGCAACATTCATACAGGTGTGACAACCCTTGCAACCCCTATCGTACAAAGGGGAGTTTCCGCAAGTTGCCGGTCAATCAGTCAAAATACTCATTCATCAAACATACAAAACAAATATCAGCATTCGTGCAAATCAAACATTCCTAAAAGTTAGTTAATTTCGGAACCTCACGCTCCGTGAGGGGTTTACCCGAGTAACCGTTTTACGTAATTTTAGGGAAACATTCATACACTAGCCACACGCACAACTTTCTTGTAGACATCTAGCTATCAAAACACACTTGCCTAACTAACCCTAATTCTATGTGCATATTTGGTTTCTAAACTTTAAACTTTGCTAAGCTCGGATTTGACTTTTGCAATTCTATAGAATTGCCTTATAAAAGAAAGTTTGTGAAAAAGTTGAGCTATATAAGTTTGGTGAAACTTTGAAGAAAGTTGAAAGAAAGCCAGTGAGTAATAATTGCTCGGCAATTATTACACGTTAAACTAAATGCACAATTAACTGAAAAACTACAGAAAGCTGAGGAAGCCGGCCATTCCTCCCAAAACTGCTTGATAATTAATTAACTAGGATTGATGTAAACTCAATGTTTTAAGATCAGTTTTAAAACAACCTATACAGTGTTAATGCTTATCAATTTTAAAGCCGACCTAATGCTGAAACGAAGCATAATACCAAACTGGTGTTTTAAAACAGCGCACTGCCTTTGGTAAAAGTCATGGCCGGCAACTCCTAGTTGCCGGCTGTGGGGAGAATACTTCTGCTAATTAACTTATGAATTTCAGAGCCGTAATTAAGGGGCTGTCTAGCTCAAAACTCAGAGATTAGGTCCCACTCAGAATCCCGTTAAATACTACAAAAAGAAACCCCGAAAAGTGGCAACAAAAAGAGCTGAAGGAAGAAATGTTTGCACTAAAAGTAAAACGTTGTTTTTGAATCAAACAAGGTAATGGTTTGACGAAGAGAAACGAAAGTAAATGAAAGAGAGAACATGTCTCAAGACCTCCGTCAGACAGGAGGAGTTTACATGGACTGCCCTGAATTTGAAATCATAAAATAATAATGAAATTAAAGCTAAAGAAATTAAACTGGCTCGAAAGCTCATCATGCTAGAGAACTTAAAAATTGGCCTTCTGGCCGAAAGCGTTTAAAAGTCGGGATTTAAAGGTTTATAAATACAAAATATTGGCTTTTTGGCCGTGGTTTTGGGTACAGAACACGGTGGCCGCTTGGCCTTGAAAGACATAGAAAAAAAAGGGGCCAATCGGCCAAAGGTACAATAATATAAAAATCGGCCAAAAAGGCCACAATACAGTCCTAGATTTTTGGTCCTAGGCAGTAGAATAAGGCCGGACATAGAAGGTCCATGTGGCCACTCAAGTTGTTAGTGTTCGGGTGTTGGCTCAGCTTACCTCTCTGGCCCAAGGGGCCAGAGAGATCCCTAGATTTTATTGAGGTTGGGGGTGTGTACTGCTATTTTCCCGCGTCACACCAGTGACACGAGAAGCAGTACACAGGGGAAAGGGGACATTTTTGCAGCCGCTCTCGGCTGAGTCCTAGCGAACACTGATTAGAAAATTTGAAATTGGGAGCAAGCGACGGCTCGCTGACAGCCGGTAATAAAAGCGGTGTCTTTTAATTTTGGGGGAAACTTCTAGAAGCTTCTAGAAGCTTCCTATGTTTTACATGTACGTTTCGGGCTCTTTTTCAGCCCGGAGACCAGGTGAGGGGTCATTGGGGAAATATTGCCCCCAACTGGTCCCTTTTTTGATGAATTTCGGGGTCGAAACTTGGGCGAATTTTATAGAATTTTGGGTTACACGTAAACGTAACCAAAGGGATAGATGATGAAAGTACGCTCCTAACTTGCCCAAAAATTGACAGAAAGTTGCGGAGTTTTGGCCAACTTGGGCCTACACAATACGCAAGAAATTTCAATAGTTTAAGTTAAATCAGAAAATTAGTTTACTATAGTCAAGAATTAGTTTAATAATTCTTTGTTTTCGGCCCCTCATTCTTGAGTTTTGCTTGGACTTTTGGCCGAAAACAAAGCGTGCCGGTCATTTGTCTTCGGCAACAATTGTTCCCTGCTACTGGGAACTCCTTGTTTCCACTGGGCCAAGGAAAAGGAGAAAAAGTAAAAATGTAAAAGATGAAAAAAATATGCACAAAGTTACTTCTACCTAATTTCTAGCTAACTAAACATTACATTATTGAATTCTACGTACTTAATTACCTAGAGTTAATTTCTTTTCTTTTAATTTAATTTATTTTTGAGGCCACTAGGCCCCCTTCGAACCAGTAGGATGTAGAAAAGGTGTATACTAACTCTCTTTTCGAGAGGCAATTCTCCTGCTGGACTAAAGGCCAGCCCAAAGTTCACGAGAGGACAGCCTCCCAGACAACATGACTGGACTTAACATAAAGGTTACGTAAGTCTTAGTTAAGTTGCACCTTTTTAGAGAAACTAAAATTACGAAATGACAAACATTTTACTAAAACATTTTTGACCATAACTTTCTCAATTTTGGGAGTTGAGAAATAAAATTTACATTTTTGGAATCAGCATCGAATTGCCTTTCGATTAAGCCTATGTTGTGTTTCCACATAAAATTTCGATTATTACGTAACTATTACCTAATTAACACTAATTAACCCTAATTAACATGTTTAACTCATACCAAAACTAATTTAACCTCAACTGATTGTTAAAAATGAAAATTAGTGTCAAATAATGTTGGACATGACTACCTACGTCTAAACACAGTTACCTATGCATTTGTAACTGCAGGTTACTTGCTATTTAGGGCTAATCCTACATAGTAACTACCGTATACCAACGAACCATCTTCACATGATTAAATTTGACAGTAACATTGAGATAATTCTTTGCAAACAAAGAGGAATTACACGTTTTTGTGGATAATGTTAGGACCTTTTCTTCGAGTTTTTGGGTGGTCGAGAATAATACATAGGTTGTCTAAAATTGGGTTCTAACGAAGAGGCACCAGCTCTTCATCAGGGTGTGAGCATTCGCAATCATTATCTGTTTGGGGACAACAAGATCCGAGTGAAAAGGCACCCGCTTCTCACAAGGAGGCAGTATTGAGGAATTTCCATTCAGACCACCTAATTGACTAATATGTTTATTAGTTTATGATGTTATTCTTCTTGCGTTGATGATACCCTGACCTTATACTGCGAATTTTAACTAATCTTCCCTTTCGTTTCCCTAGGAATTAGTCATATTTTAGAGATTGGCAACCCTGTTCTTAATTACACACAAATACAAATACAGCTTGGACGTTCATTCATGTAACCACGATCAGGGAAATCTTTAACTTAACCCATTTTTCTGAGGTCTTTTTTGACGTCTTCGAGTGACCATTAAGCAAATCCTTCTTATTGGGTTGATTCTTCAAAATCTGATTTTTTTTATTTAACCAATTTCATTACAAATGCACCGAAATCGTTGCTGGTTCTCGCCAATACACAAGGCTCGTTTATTGCCTTAGCAACAGCTCGAGCAGACGTTGAATTAAGCCATCAATTTTTAGCGTCTGATGTAATTTTTAGGTTATTTTTATTCACACAGAAACTGAAGCTAGTTATTTCAAAATGTGCTTTCATTTTGTAATATGAACTATAATAGTAATACTAATACTAACTATGAAAAGCTGAACCTCCCTCTTCCCTTCTCTCTTCTAGGTCCTGGTTTCGTGGGTACGAGGGTGCCTGACGCCTCCCGTTCGGGCTTGTCCTTGGTTTCTTCCTGATCCGCCAGCCCTGGTAGAAGCGCTACATGTGGCGAGGCTGCCTCAGGACCCGGATTGGACTCCTGTCTCCGGTCCCCCAGTAGTTGCTTCTGGTTGGTTGGATCTAAAGGGGTCTGGAACGTGCGTCGGGGGAGCACGGATCCCTTGGGCTCAGAATGCCCTGCGCTGGATGCGCTCTCGGTTCGATTCCGAGTTGAGTAAGCCGCGGGACGCGTCTTAAAGGAAACCCGGGGGAGATGTAAGGGAAGCAGGCATAGGAAAGATTGATAAGCCTGCAATGGGAGTTCAGCTGATGGTCCCGTGGTGTAGTGGTTTAGCATGTCTGACTCTAGAGCAGAAGGGCCGTGGTTCAAACCCCGGCGGGACCAATTCTTTACTTTCAATGGTGAGTGAAAAGCTGAACCTCCCTCTTCCCTTCTCTCTTCTAGGTCCTGGTTTCGTGGGTACAAACGTACTTGACGCCTCCCGTTCGGGCTTGTCCTTGGTTTCTTCTTGGTCCACCAGCCCTGGTAGAAGCGCTACACTTCCTTTTACATTGGCGTGGCGCACACATCATTCAAGAAGCAGACACATAGCTAAGTGTAGCATTTTCACTTAGTGATTGAACTGATTATCTTACTTTAAGCAATTCTGTATTCTAGTCATTCGCAAAAGCAAGATTCATTTGTATTTATTTAGCACAATTCTGAGACTTTGCAATTTTCGATAACTTTCAAATTCGATTTCAAATTTCTTTAAAGCTGGACGTAAGGCCGTCATAGACGGTTGCATACGACTGTGTTTTGCATAGGAACTATAGCCTTCTCAACTAAATTTGCACTAAACTGAAACACCACCGTATGTGCATAAACCTCGTGCAAACCGCTTTCAAGTAAACGTGCATGTCTGTCTAATTATTCCAAAACTATAACTGTATAGTTACTGACCATACGATAAATTTTACCAAACCGGCTAATTCAAGTGTTATCGAAACCAGAAGCTTAGATAAATCAAAAAGTACAATTAAATTTTATTATAAGAGTCCAAGAATGGTTTCGAAAGATGAAACTAACAAACGTTTGAAGATAAGGTCGATATAACTAAGCCTGGCCAGAATCCTTAGCTTTGCTTTTTAGTTATATCAAGAGTACATAATATTATATAAGAGTGTGACAGTTGGCAGCTTCTGTGTTATCAGCTGCAGGTACATGCTCTGCACGCTAGTGTTGTTGCCCGGTCGGTTTTTTGACTCGGCCGGCCGGACGCGGCCGGCCGAGCTTGTGAAACCGGCCGGCCGTTTCCGGCCGGCCGGCCGGGTGTTGCAACCCGGCCGGCCGGCCGGCCGGGTCAAGCAGGCCGGCCGGCTGGGTTTTCCTCGGCCGGCCAACAACTCTACTGCACGCTAACGGCTGACCTCTCCACAAACGTGTACCTAGTGACCCCCCACAAATCAGTAACAAGTTACGTTTCTGTACGCTCACTAGCCGTATACGTGATAATTCCGTATACGCACGCACACTTGCACTGAGATTTGAGTGCGTAATAGACTAATTCCGTAGACGCACACCTGTTGAATAAGTAACAGTAATGGGGGAAAATTTTTCTTGTTTTCAGAAATAAAATTAATGAAATAAGTAAGCATATCAAACAAACAACATAATAGTGCTATTCAACAGCAAATAAGCAAGCAATAAACAGTAAAATTTCGGTGCCGCCTTTGCAAAAGGCCAATAAAATCCAATTAAAATTAAAATCCAACCCAATTTTCACTTCAGTATTGATCTGCTTTTGTCAACTTGATGAACAAAGTTCAATGTTTCATAACTTTAATATGATTAATAAGCCCATACAAATAATCATACGAATAGATTCTGATTTGCTGTTTGCTGACAAGTTTCTGTTGCTTTATTGCTTGCTTACTTACTTATTATGTTGTTTGTTTGAAATGGTGACCTATAGTAAAATCAGACTGTCCTACTTTTTTCATTAATTTAATTTCTAAAAACAAGAAAATTTTTTCTCGTTACTGATACTATTCAACAGGTGTGCGTCTACAGAATTAGATGCCTTTTGCAAAAAGTTGCCGACCAGTTTAAACTCTGACTGAAAGTCTAGTGTGTCTACGGAATTAGATGCACACAGTGCACTCAAATCTTGGTGCAAGTGTGCTTATACGGAATTATCACCGCCGTACCTTTACGCGTTAAAGCTCGAAATCACTAAGAATGCGTGCGTCTAATTTGTGTCTGCTTCGAGGTTTAAGATGCGTTCATATGTGCGTCGGCTCTAAATATAGCGTGGCATGCGCGTTGCGGCACTTCGATGCGCGTCTACTAACATTGACGTGCGTCTACTCGCGACTGGGACTATGAAATCAGCATTAGAACGCTAAGATCAAATGCGTGCGAATCCGTTTGAAGTGAGCATACAGGTTTGTGAGGGGTCAGCTGTTAGCGAACAGAGCATTTCACAGAACAGAACCTGCAGCATTTCACTAGTATTTGAGCGTATATTAAAGAGAGCACAATGTTGCGTGGTACAACAAATTGTGATATGGTTTAGTTGTGAACGGTTGAAATCAGGATCTGAAAGATGTGAAGAAAAGTGTCCGGGGCGGGGATCGAACCGCCGAGCTTTGGTTTAAGAGTAGTACGCTCTACCGCTAAGCCACATCCTCGGACGTTGAGAATAGTTTATTGCGCCGATTTCAACCTTTCTGGGTTGCTGATATTTAACATACTCACTCCCCTTGCTACTTGAAATTCGGCCTCGAATTTCCAGGAATTGCAGGTCGGGTCCTCAAATCAAAGCACCATTGTGGTCTAAGGGCGGCTCCCCGGCTGCCTCCTAACCCGAGGCCATATATATTATACTTCTTTCTTCTTCAAAGCCGGGAGCCTTTATATATCAAATCACACAATAACTAATAACCATCATATTAACCCTTAGCACCACGAAGACCACCACATACCAAACCAATTATCTCAAGGACCTGCAATTCCGCCATTCCCAGGCATCTTAAACGACTTCATCTCCTCCTCTGAGCGGTAAGGACACGGTACGGTCGCCAACTGTGAAACGTTGAAATCAGGATCTGAAAGATGTGAAGAAAAGTTTCCAGGGCGGGGACCGAACCGCCGAGCTTTGGTTTAAGAGTAGAACGCTCTACCACTAAGCCACATCCCCGGACGTTGAGAATAGTTTATTGCGCCGATTTCAACCTTTCTGGGTTGCTGATATTTAACATAGTGTTAATTTGAATGCGTTTAACCAACCACAAAAAATGTGGAACTGTGTTAAACTGGGACTCCCCTCCGGAAGTTAAGGGAGTCCCGAATTACCGCATGGGGCATGCATAATACATAGTAGTATACGAGTTTCTTACTCTTACCATTATGTGATTACTCTTGATATTTCTATATACTAAGCCAACATATATATTTTCTGGATACTAAACCACACTGAAGTATCGTCAGACCCATGCTCGTAGAAAGCGAATCCGAGTAGAGGCTTTCAATCACGCCCCTACTTCATTGAGTGAGAGCTCCACCAAACGTCAAGTCAATCAAAATAAAAAAAACCCCTGACGATCTGCTACATAGGATATTTGGAGCACATGCTTAGTCTACGATAACTCGAAGAAATGCCCGAAATAAACTAATACTTAGAGGCGAAATAGTTGAAGTAAATCATTCTATATAAGCTAAAGGATATGTCATCTTTAGTGTTGTTTACCGGCTATCCAAAATACAAGTAAAAACATAAGATATTTAATGGTTTTCAATACAAAATTTAGCAAGCTTAAGGCGATTCACTGGTCGGTCGACCGCCAGTCATCGGCCTGGGACCTGGGCCGACCGGCCGCCGGGTAGTCAGTTTGCATAGGGCCGGTCCACAACACTAGAAATCTTATTAATCTAATTCTAAATAGGTAGTTATATAGTTAGTTAACAGACCAGCGCGTTTATTATACAAACAGGAACTACGAAAAATCGTAAAATGAAAAGGAAAGTAAAAGCACGGAAACGAACACAGCAAACTTTGCAACTTCTGTTTTTTAGAACACACCGAGTCCGACATGTTTGAAAACTTGAAGTTGAAGGTCAAAGGTCAAAACTAAACAGCCAAATGAAATGTATGCAATATTTGATACTCCAATAATTGGTTCAAATATCGTTTTCCCGTCCGCATTGCGTTCAGTTTTAGTTTCTTCAAAAGATGCGACTGAGTGAGTATTCACACAATCCAAGTTACCAAAAATAAGAATACAAATACAAACAAGCAATAAAACCTAAACACAAACTGAATAAAAAAACACGAAAAAAAAACAATTGTTGCGGCAATTTCTTTGCGTTCTTCCTTTTCCCACCCATTTGCCCTTCCTATTTTCTCAGTCTAGCCGATCGTTTGCCAGTCGCAGAGGCTGCAGGAGTCGCAGCCGGTTGTTTACTGGATCTGGCAGCTCGCCTGGTGCGCTGTGGCGCGGCCGGTGAGGTAGCAGCGGAGGCTGAATCCGCCGGGCACCCTTCATCCTCCTCAGTACGCTGACGACTGCCCGATTTAGCGCTGCGCTGCGGTCGACCTCTGCCAGGCTCCGCTGATGTTGCGGTACTCTGAAAGCATACACAGCAGTGTATGTAGTCAAAAGATTATGTAGTATCAAGAATATGTACGTTAGTGTTGTTGACCGGCCGAAATTTTCGTCGGCCGGCCGCTACCGGCCGGCCGTTCGACGGCCCAACCGGCCAAAAACGGCCGGCTGACGAATCAAAGGCTAAAAATGGCTGGAATGCTGAACCATGAGTGCCAGAATAAGAAATCAAGATGTGAAAATGTATCAGCACAACTTAAAATCGATTTCCTGAGAAAATTTTGATAAACCGCTGAAACATAAGCGCGGCCGGCCGGCCGGCCGTTTACCGGCTGTTCAAAGGCCGGCTGGCCGGCCAGCCGGCCGTCCGGCCGAGTGCACCTCCTGGCCGGTGCCGCCGGCTGGCCGTTTTCCACCCGGCCGGTCAACAACACTAATGTACGTACGCACATCATACTATTCGAAAATCTGGAACAAAAAGAGAAAAGCCTTAATATATAATATACAATTTGTCAGTCTAATCGAAAAACTAATCAAATCAAAAAGTCCAAAAAAACTATGACCAGCAGCCGAGCTTAGAACATGCCCCATCCCGAAACCAATCCAAACCAGTTTCTCATAATACGGATGGGGGCTGTCAGCCATAAATAGCATAGAATTTACGAGTTTAAGGCTGGATCTCAGAATTAAAGAATGAAAGAAATTTGCACAGCCCGACAGGGTTTGTTGTTGCTGTTTGCTGCATTAATACATCACAATGTGATGGTCATCACTCGAAGGTGCAAAGTGTTAGCCAGGAAACTGGCCCCGTAAGGCTGGACAAAGAAACAAGTCAACCAAGTTGCCAGAAGGAGTCTCAAAGCCTGGTTGACGTCTCCACCTTCCTTAAACATTTGTGGAAATGACGGCCGGGCAGCGCGGGGCTGGAACCGGCTTGGTTCCAGACGCCGACAGTCGCATTAACCAAGCGAGCCACACTGCGTCAAAGACGACGACACCAGTACTCTACTACTCTTAACAACTGAAACGAGTGAACTGGTGTATTGTGCTAAAATTCACCTGTCCATCAGAAATAGTAGCTTCGTCATCATCATCATAATCATCATCATTAGCTTCTTCGGATGGTCTCTGCGGGGAGACGTCATTTGCTAAACCAAGAAAAAACAAAATAAAACTGCTTTTAAATTGAAAATCTAGCATATAAGCTAGAGTGCATAATTTCACTGTATATTAGAAGAAAAGTAAGCCACTAGAGGTCTCCACTTCTTGGCAATGCGTAACGGTGCTCCGACCACAATACGCGAATGTTCCCCCGTTTGGGGGGGGGGTCGGCCAAATCGACAGGACCAGGGTTTTTTTAAAATCGGACCTGCGTAAATTTTGCGTATTTTTGTTTTCGAGTGCGTATTTTTAATTTCGACTGCGTAAAATTACAAAAATCGCTTCTCAACGTTATAAAAGCTATAAACGCATTTAGTGTCGAATTAATGCTGTTTTTAAGAGTTTTAAACAACGTTAAGAATCTTAGTTCGAGTTTAAATTGCGTGCTCTCTCTGTGGTGTAAGAGTATGACTGAATAGGTGACGAAAAATAGATATGCAGGGGGTCTGGGGGGCGCAGCCCCCCAGAAGTTGAAGAAAATTTTAAATTTCGGTGTAAATTTGCTCTTAAAACTTTGACTTCTTTGCCTTGAACAGTTTAATAGTTAAGCCAATATTTGGTTAGACAAATACAGTTACTCTTCCCTTGATTTGAACACATATATAAGATTTTAATTTATATACTATATCAAATCAAATAGAAAGAAAAGCATCGCATGGTACAACGTGGGCTTAGGCAGAAAGTATAATCAACTGTAGACGGAAGGAGAATCGAAGAGATATGCGGGGGGTCTGGGGGGCGGAAGCCCCCCAGAAGAAGCCAGAGCTCAAACTACGGCAGATTGTCTCAAGAAATTAATTTAGAACACTCTAGAAATTCCTACTACCGAACTTTTCGGCTGCGTATTTTGGTGCGTATTTTTGTTTTTGACTGCGTATTTTTAAGCTCGACTGCGTAAATACGCAGTATTTTACGCAAAAAAAACCGTGGACAGGACATACCCCCCGTTTGTTGGGGAGGAGGGTAGCCAACAGCCAATCAAATTGCAGAGACCCCCTCCCCTTTTGGTGGGGGGGGGAGAGCAGAAGATTACGGTAGTTTCACTGTATTTCTAAAATGGGTCCTCGTTTGGTGGGAGGGGGTCTCTGCAATCTGATTGGCTGTTGGCTACCCCCCCCCCCAAACAATAATGGAGGGGGTATGTCCTGTCGATTTGGCCGACCCCCCCAAACGGGGTAACATTCGCGTACTGTGGTTGGAGCACCGTTACGCAATGCCAAGAAGAGAAGCCCTCTAGTGCCTGACTCTTCTTCTTAAATATAGAAGAAATATGAACTCTTGATATAAACGATACCAAGCCCGTAAATTTATCACAAAAGAAAAAGTGCTCTCGTAAGCGATCTTAGTGTGTATACTTAAACGTTGCATAAGCATCCTCAAAGAGTCATCTCTCTTACTCTAGACATTGGAGTAGTAACAGTAGACTAGAGACACTAATACCAAGAGTACATAATGATAAGAGTATGACAAGCGTCACACTCTATGCAGTGAAACGCAAAACTATGCTACGCTCGCTATCGGCTGACCCCCCCCACGAATTGACCCTCTCTCACACCGCCCCTATATGGGTACGTGGTCCAAACGGAGGTCGCTCACTACTTTGCATAACTATACGCTGAAATTAACAGGGGCCCAATTTGGGGATGTGGTTTAAGCGTGTATGCTTAACACACAGATGTAGGAAAACATGCTAAGCGAGTGAGCGACCCCCATTTGGGGCTATGTACCCAGATAGGGGCGGTGTGAGAGGGGGTCAATTCGTGGGGGGGGGGGTCAGCCGATAGTGCGCATAGCATAGTTTTGGCCTTCACTGCATAGAGTATGACGCTTGTCATACTCTTATCATTATGTACTCTTGCTAATACCAAGAGTACATAATGCATAAGAGTATGACAGCAGTCATACTCTGTATTATAAGCGCGACATTTCCTCTGCACGCTGACGGCTGACCCACCCCCCTCTCGCAAATCGGACCCTTCACTTCAAAGAAATTCTTGCGCTATACTTGTGTTCTAAAGCTCGAAACAGACACAAAATTCGCGCACGCGCTGGCGTATTCGAGCTTTAACACACACGCATAGTGAGTGAGCGTACCCCCGTTTCGACTAGGTTCCAATTTGCGGGAGGAGGGATTAAGGGGTCCAATTTGCGGGAGTGGTGATGTGTCACGCTTATAATACATAGAGTATGACTGCTGTAATACTCTTTTATGTACTCTTGCTAATACTGATAATTAAGTAACTACAAAAGATAAAATAGCTTCTTAGTGCAGGTCAGGGAATGAAACTGTACGTACATAGTGACAACACTACTACATAATTCCATTACAAACACTGTATATAATATGTTGTATACTTGTATATACCTGAATCCTCTTCAGCTACAGAAGATTTCCGCTTTCCATCACCGCCAGCCTTTCCTTTTCTGCCCTTCCTGCCTACGGCCCGGAACCCCTCGTCCCCCGAAGTCTCCCCCTGCCCTTCGGCCCAGTCCGGCCCCTGAGGCGAGCTGATCTCACCCATATCACTCTCACCGCCTCCCAAATCCTCTGCCACAGGCTTTGCCGCCCTACCACGACAGACTCGAGCCGGCGTCTTTTCAGCCGCCGTTGACGACTGTACACTTCGCTCTGACGCGCGTCGATTTCTACGACGACCACCGGTAGCGCCGCCCGACGGTGCCGGAGTTTCGTTGACACCGCGGCCGCCGAGGCCAGGTGTCCGACTGGAGGAGGAGGAGGCTGCGTCGCGCAGACAGGCCGGTACAGGTGTTCGAGCCGGATGGGATTGATTGGCTTTTCGGGCTGCAAAAAACCAGTAAAAAGTACAGAGTATTATAAAATTATAGGAACAAGTTAGGTTACGTACCATTGTTTTTCCTTAAAAAACTACTGTCACTGCGACGAGACGACATTGTATAGTTTAGTGCGTTCGGAAACCAAACGGGGAAAAATAGAAAAAGAAAAGGAAAGTTGCAGAAGGTAAGTCCGCAGACTTCCCACTGATAACTTCAACAACAACTCGAAACATAATATACGTGCAGAAATCTGAGTGTCAGTAACATAAACCACTTAGGATCCAAAACCCAAGGAATAACAAGTAAAAGCAAACTGAGAAAAATTCAAACATTACTACCACGTAAACAAAATGAAATAGTCGAATGCACACAAAATGCTTAACAAAAAATAATGCTAAATATTTACATAGGGCATAGGTGTTTACTGGCATTACTATATATACGGTACATTTCACGGAAAGGGTGACCGTTGGCGAAAATGACAAATTGGCAAAATTTCACGAATAAATGGCGATTTTAGCAAATTTAGCTACATTTGTGGACCTTAAGCTTGAGCATATTTTGCAACTAAATTTAAACGAGCTCATAAACCAACTCTTTCGCGAAAATGGCCTTTGAAAATTTGAAAAAATTCCAAAATTGCCTAAAAGTTCAAAACTGTTGGCGAAAAATTCTGCGAGAGTTATTTCGTGAACGACTTGGTTGCAAAATATGCTCAAGCTTCTTCTTCTTCTTCTGATGCAGCGATTCGGCAGATGCCATAGACCCGGCCAGTCAGATGCGGCAGGCCCTCCTCAGGAGATCCAGAACTTTCTTCGGAAATTGTAGCGTTTCGGCGGCAGATAACCCGTCACCGAAAAAGTGATTTCGGAGTGTAGCTGTGGCTGGACACCTCGCCAGTAAGTGCTGAACCGACTCCTCCTCTTCATTGCAGAACAGGCAATCAGGACTGTCTGCGGCCCCAATTCGTAATAAATACTGTCTTGATAGGGGCGAATGTCCAGTTCGCAGCTGGGCAATCAGCACCCCCTCCATCCTGGTTAGGCCTGTTTCCTCAGGGCTATCAGGCCAACGATCTGGGAAGATATTGAAGTGTTGGTCCTGTTTTCTTGTTTCCAGCCAAAGTTTTTCCGTCCTCAGTTTGATCCTAGCCTTAGCGGTGTCCAGATCCACTGGGACATCAGTTTGAGGCAATGATGAGCCTTCTTTTGCCAATCTGTCAGCATGTTCGTTTCCTTCCACTCCGCAGTGGCTAGGGACCCACTGAAACATCACCTGACAGCCAGCTTCCGCCAGCCGGGCCAAGCTCAAGCTTAAGGTCCACAAATGTAGCTAAATTTGCTAAAATCGCCAGTTTTTCTTGAAATTTCGCCAATTTGTCAATTTCGCCAACAGTCACTTTTTCCGTGAAATGTACCGTAGAATACTGACATTACATACTACAAAATGCTCTTAAAGTATTTTATATACGTACTAGAGTACCACAGTTTAAATGAAAACAAATGAGACTCATACGTATTAGGCAACTATTGCATAAAATCAGTCAAAGATACCGTTTAAACCTAGAGCCAATCTTTGTAAGTTTTACCGGCAAAATTCACAATTGGTTTTTCCTATACACTGTTAGCTAGAATATCCATATCTTTCACAAATTTGTCCAATTTCAGGAAAAAAGGAACCCTCCCTCCCTCCAACAACGCACCCTGCCCAGCCCGTCAAAGGGAAAACGTTGAGACACACTCCAACAATTACTGACGAAAAAAACGGCACCACAAAAAATCCCTAAACAGACCATGTCGTTGCTGTGACTTGGGCGTGGGCTGACGCGCGGCAGCCACGGCTCGTTGAATGGCATTCTCATCCTCAGCGCCCTTTTCATGAATTTCGGCCCACTTGGCTTCCAGCTCTTCGACCAGACCCTACAGACAGACAGAAAAGAAAAAGCTTGGGGGACACAGAGTATGAAACTTAACAAATCAAAAATAAATTTGTGACGTTAGCTGCACATCAAAACAAAGAGTTATGCAGGACGGTTGGTTTAATGCACTGCTCAGTCAATTCAAGGAATCAACGTCATTAAAACTCTGGGAGGTCTGCTCGGAAGCTGTTAATACGTGGAGTTTAAATTTAACTCGATCCTTTTCATAATAAAGAGTTATTAAAGAGTTCATTCAAAGCGGGAAAGTGAACACTTGAGTGGACTTAAAAAATAAGTTGAAAGAGTTAATGTCAAATCTACTCTACTCTTACTTTACACTTCCCTAAACGAGTTCACAAAAAAAACGTATAATACTGCACCACTGCATTGCATAAATAATCCTGTCATAATTTTCACAACCTAATTTGCATAATAATATTACCTACCAGTTTTCAGTGCAGTCTTACCCGAAGTTCCGACTTCTTCACGGATTCTAGGACCTGCATAAAGTGATGGAAGACTTCCTCATCGGCCAGCTGCAGGGCAAACAGGTGGGTCAGTTCCGACAACTTTTTCAGGCACTTCTCATTCATGGCAATCAGTGTGAGACAGAAGCCCAGCTGGCGCCAATTGCGGACATCTCTGAACAGAAGAAAATATTAAAAACAAACACAGTAATACTAAGAAGATTAGGAATCTATCCAAATTCAATAAAAAGGAGGGTTTTTTTATAACAATAATCTTAGAATAAATTTACATCGTGTACAGGAAATATGCTTTTTTCCAAGTGCATAAGTAATAAAAATACCATAAAAAGTGAAGAAAGACACCAAGGGCCCTTTTCGCGAAACAGCTAGGCGGAGTTAAAACAAACTACTCGAGCCTTTATCAAATCAAATGTTTAAATGAAGGAGCAAAGTGAAGCTGCAGCGGTGGAGTCAAACGATTAAAAAGAGTTATTAATGTTAAACCCCTGTTCAACTCTTTTTTTGTGAAAATACACTAAAAAGAAGATTAAATAATGATCAAACCTTGTAGCCTGAAAACGTTGACACAGACGTTCCACCAACTGTTCAAACTGACGGTCCTTCTGGATAAAGGAAAACAAAAATCTAAAATATATATACGTACATAAAAAATGAACAAAGAAAGAAGCAAGAGATTAGATGAACGAAACGCAGAGTTCAATTCGAATCTAAAAAGTAATCAAAGTGGTTTTTATCCAGAGTGGGTCTACGTTAGGAGAATCTTGGTGACCTGTACATCATATTCTAACTAAAATCTAAAATATAAAAAAATGCAAACTACAGCATTATGTGGTAGGGATTGCATTGTGAACAATATACGAGAAATAGATTTACGTTTAACCTTTCGACAGCAATCCCCCGAGCAATTAAACACTTATCGGATATTGTATATTATCATAACCTGATTTTGGATGCATAGACAAAAATAAGACATAACCCAGACATTAACATGTTGAGGTAGAGATATTAGATATTACTTCATTAACAGACGTACCGGGTGTCGTGTCGTGTCGTTCTAGGTAGCCCAAGACTATGGCTTTTAATTAACAAGATTAATTAATTAAAATAATTACTCTAAGAAAGTCTACAAATATATACGTAAATCATCTAGTAACCTCATATAGTTTTTGAACTGTTCCGCGTCTACGCCAGAATTGGGCTCCATCAGCCGACTAATGATATCCGGCAACAGATTATAGACAGCGTTGTTGCCCTGCAAAAAGCAACAACAATAACCAAAAAATCCAAAACTTTTCATCCTTACAATTTAAAAAATTCAAGTTTTTTTCAACAGAATATTTTGGCCAACTTTAATGTAATGCGTGTCTGTCATCTCTATAATTTTTGGTGAAAAATTTTCTATATTAAGTACAACAATAGCGTAGCCGGTAAACAGCAAAAATTACAAACCATCAGTAACAATGACACACTCGTAAAGTCAAAGTCTTAAAACACATTTTGCAATGAACCAACACCAACCTTATTGGCCAATTCGGAGATAAATCGTCTGGCCAGCCCGGAAAGTCTATGATCTGGATCATCAATACATTTGATCAACTCCACAACGCCTACTTTCACTTTGATCATATCGTTCAGGATCAGATGGGTCAGAACTAGCAGACAGTTGAGACGCACGGCCAGTGAATGATCCTGCATTCTGGAAAACATCAAAAAAGAAATAAGAAAAAACACACACACACACCACACTCACTCTGCAGTATCTATGTATGAATAGAAAAAAACGAAAAAAACTATCGTACTCGTGTTTCCTCTAGGAGGCGATTGAATTACCCCATCCCAGAGCCCGCTAATACCTCCACAAGGCACAAACTAGTTTAGTTTTTTGAAAAAAATTATTTGAACTTCCTGGAAAACAAGAGAACCAAAAACTCATCTGTAAGACAGGAACCGTCCACCTCAACGTCTGGCGCAACAACCCTTTGGGCATTCAGTTCCAGTTTGTACAGAAATCAGCAAAACCAATCCACCCCCCCCCCATAAATGACTCGCCCACGAGCCCCCCTCCCTCCCCCCAGGAAAAATTCCCTAGAAAAAGCCCAGATCCAATAGTCGTGGGTTCGACTCCCTCGGTATAACGCTTGTGCGGGATGATCCCATCCCAGTGAGAGTCAGCTCAAATTTGTTTCGTTACTTCTCTTCCTTTCCGATGATAACCACCGGGGGACTTTTTGGACTTTTGGACTCAACCCCATCAAATATTTGTGAATGACAACACCCGTGTACACACACACACA
>JASAND010012368.1:0-50624 GCA_030248195.1 Trissonchulus latispiculum
TTTCGTGAGAGAGCTCGTTTGGGCTCAGTTTGGTTGGAGAGCTTGTTTGGGCTCAGTTTGGTTGGAGAACTTGTTTGGGCTCAGTTTGGTTGGGTGCTTATTCATGGTCCCCGCGTGCTTTCACGCTTCCGGAGGGTTCTAGCCTTTGGCGGGCGGCCCTCTGGGGGCACAGGTGGGACCTCATCTGGTGTGTGTTGACCGGTTTCTTCGGTTCCGGTACTTGGGCGGAGGCCAGTTGTGGCGCCCTGGAACTTTTGCACTGGATTGGGCGTGTGCCTGGTGGCACGAAGTTGAGTTCTGGTTGGTGATGTGTGGTGGACCTGTGTGTCCTTTTGGAAATGGGTGTGCTGTCCGGTGGCGCAATTTGCTGATTCCAAACCGCCTTTCCCCGGCACAGGTCTGTTTTTCCCTTCTCCCCATTTGCTGTTTGTTTGTTTTCACTTGCGTATCTTATGTACTGATATCTTTAATAGTGGTGGGGGGATTTGGACTTTGGTTTTGGGTTGTGCGTGGGTGGGGGGAGCTGGGTGAAAGTTTACTTTAAAACTTGAAATTTTCTTCCTTTTGCAGGAGGTTTCGGATTTTTCTTTGTTTTTATTAGGGTGCTCTCTACCTTGGCTTGGCCATTGTATCTTTTATGCTTATATTGTTTAGTTCTACTACCAGCAGTTTTTTGCTGTTTGAAAAAGTGTTTTTTGCAGTTTTTTGTTGTATTTTTACTCATTCCTTACTTTTTCGGGTACTTATCTTTCGGTTTGTGTTTCTTTTCTTTCTGTCTAAAAAGGAGATCACGATACTTTCTTCATCAAAAATATTCTTGCCATTTGTATGCTGCCATTGTTTTGCCATGTCGAAGATTCGTCGGTGCTTTATAATGTTTGTGCTTTATTATAATGTGCTTTATAATTACATATCTACCTGCTTTTTGGCATTGTTAGTCGGTTATCCGGTTCGAGTACTTTGTTTTTCAAATTTGGTGAAAGTGTCTGAGTGTAGGAGGTTTGGGAAAAATTTCTTTCTTTGTATCTTGTATGCCGCGTGGCTCTCTGCGGGTCTGTATATTGTCGTTGTGTGTTGTATATTGTGTTCGTATGTAGTTTTTCTGCTTTATCTGGGCAGGCGCCCTGTAGTGGGCCCTTGTATGTGTGTTGTTGGCGCTCTGTCCTCGTCTGTCTCTAGGGAGGTTCCTTAGTGTAATTTTATGGTTTTTGAAAATTTTCTCACACGCGTTTTACCATACTAGTACGTACGTTTTCTGACTAATCCAAAATCTTACCCTACTAATTACTGTAACGCGGCGTGGGCGCGCGGGGAAAAGAGGGGGTATTTCTGTGGAATATTTCGTATTCTTTCGCGAAAATCTTCATAAACGATGGAACAAATTCTGACCTTAGCTAATTGGGTAGTTTCTCACTATGGAGTTTTGAATTAAAAAAGTGTGGGTATTAGGCAGTTGTTAGTTAGTTGGTTGAGTGATTCGGGCGGGATCAGTTAGTTTTGTGTGGTTAAGTTTAAGTTGGCAGCTGTGACCGTTTTGAGTCTCAATAGTTAATTCGTTGTGCATATTTTGTTATATTACTGAGATTTAGTGTCTTTGAAAGTTTGAAAATGTATATTTGAATTTGTTTAAGTGAAGTAAAAGTATCGTGTCTTTCCTAATTTTCTAGTTTCTATTATTTCGAGAGTTAGGCGCGAGGAGAATTTCAATTAGGCATACACTACCGAGCGAAGAATCTGCACATTTCTTTATTGATCATTTATTCAGCAGTACACTGAGCAACAACATTTCTACATTAGATAATTTCTGAATAACAAAGATCGGTTTCATAACTGCTAAGAAAAACCCCAGGTATTTGATAGAGGTATCGAATGATATAATCAACATTTCTCGAAAAAATTTGCCTGAGCTGAAATCTGAAATCTTGAAATCTGAAAAATTGCACTTATTCAAATTCCGTTAAAACATTTTCGAAATCCAAGTTTAGTTTCATTGTTTCATTAAAACGAGAAAATCTTAAGCTCCATTTTGGTGTAAAATGGCTTCTTAATGTGGTGATTTCTTTTGGTAACATCAACTTTGAACCCTTGTTACTCATAAATTCCTTGGAGTTTAGGAAGCCATTTTTATATCAAAATGGAGTTTTTTCTTTCTAATGAATACAGTGAACCTAACTTTAGTTCCCGGAAATTATTTTACTGCATTTTCGAAGAAATTTAATTTTCCAAATTTTTTGGAGACTTAAGTAAATTTTTTCGTGAGGCGTCGGCCACATTCGATTTCACTATCAAATAGCTGGGGACCCTTTTTTAATTATTATGAAACCGCTCTTCGTTATAAAGAAATTAACTAAAATGTATGCGCAACCTGGATTTTGCCTACTTTTCCCAACTTTGGCATGCGACCACTTCAGCTAGAAAGCAGCAATCGGGCAATTAAAAAAAGAGTCCCTGGGTAGTTTTGTGTAGAACACGTCTAGTAAGTGGCAACCCTCTAGCTTGCATAGTAAGTGCTCCAGAATCGCAGGAAAAAATTTGGTCATGGTTTTTGCAAAAACTACATTTTTTATAATAGCAGCGCACGGGATGGCATTTAGAAGATTACAACGCCACGAATAATCGGCCTCGACGAGACCTTTACATTGACACCCTTAGTTTAATTTTACGGCATGCGTAGCTCAAGAAATGGTGGATTATTTGATTTCTGCAAATGACTAGTGTTCAACGCCAAAATAAAAAAATCAGCTATATCTCACTATAGAGAAAAGCTAGAAAGGTGCTTTAAAAAGGAAAGATGTAGAGCTCAACAAAATCTTTCGGATAAATATAATCATAGCTGTGCAGCTACTGTCTAAGTGTCAAAAATCGGCAAAAACTGCCCTAAACGGAGACGTCGAAGTTTTGAAGCGGGGTTGCAAGGAGGGTGTTAGAATGCTAAAAGAACTTATTTTGGAAAGTTTCATCCAATTTCATTTTAATTTGGACCGTCAGCCAATAATATGTGCCCAAAAGGAATCACCACCTTAATTAAAAGAAGCGACTGTCACCGGCCGGCCGGCCGGCCGGCTTGTTCTCGGCCGGCGACCGCCGGCCAGATGTCTGGACAGGGCCGGTGTACAACACTATTTTCAATATTCTCCACTTAAAAGTACGTTTGAAAAAACTAGCAATTATTTCGAAACACTTAAGTAACTTCTTAAAAACTTTTTATCATGTCCAGAGGCAATGCTTTTCTTTTGTGATTATGTGGGTTTTAATAGCCCATAACCAGCAGTTGCTAAATACTCTTTAAACCTCAAAAGATTAGAATTTAGGACGGTTTCTTTTAGGTTGCCCTATTTTCTGGGACGAATTGGGCAGTATTTGTTACAAAGAGATTAGCCTAACGGCTGAATTCAAAAAGGCTGCAACATATTGTGCAGTCATGCATGCGCATCTTCCGTTGTTCTTAAGTTTGGCTGAATATGGATCATTTTACAACCATTTCTCAAGGTAACTTCATGCACAATGCACAGTTGCAACATAAAGTAAACTTACTTAATGTTACAAGTTCGTGTTTTTACATTCGTTCTTTCTAAAGCTACTTTATTGGTTGATTGAACGTTTGGACTGAATATTGAACGTGTTGGATTGATCCCGCTATAAAGGACATTTGAGCTGAGCTACCTGAGCTACAAATTCAGTGGTCGTGAAGCGTATTACTCCATACCAAATATAGTCCAATTGAATCCAATAAACGGAACTAGAATGTATGCTATTGGTTAGAAGAAAATTGATTCCTATCATACAAAACAAATTTATAATGATATCACAGGGTTTTGTCTTCCTGGATAAATGGATTGTCAGAAGACTGTGGGAAAACTTTTGTCGTGCTACCTGGATATGCAAAAGAAATTCTAAGGTATGTCAACGATGCCACCCTTGAATCCTTCAGAATTACACAATTAACCTAAGGTATAGAATGTTTCCATATCGGGCTTCAAGTCCTGAGTTAGCTGTGTCGAATTAGGCTGAGTGCTTAATAAATGCAATAAATGCAGGTCAAACTCACAACTTTCACCTTTTGCTGTTCACTTTTTAAAAGTGACTAAGTCGGAACAGTGAAAACTCGTCTCACAGTCGCTCAGATAACGCTGATGGTCATTTTGGTGATACCGGAATGTAGTTTAATATGTGAAAACAAATCATAGAATATCAAATAATGAGCCTATGGCCCACTCTGTTCCGCTTGGTTTATCTGATCCAACAAACTCAAACAGAAAGCAAGTCCTCATTCAGCCTGTAGGAAATAGCTGGAATAAGGCTAAAATTTAAAATACAAAAGATAATTGTCATGGGGAGTTGGATAAGAAGTGGGTATCCAATGGGTTCCTCTAGTTTTTGGTTTTTTGATGTGGTCAAAAGAGCTTAACGTTTTGCACGGTTGACCAAATTAGTTGCTGAGTGGACAGATATGATTCACTACCGCATCTGCATCCATTGCCACAATAAAAGTCATGACATATGTATATGTCATGCGCGTATGCCGCTTGATCCAAAGTGTCATACGCGCATGACATATATATATATATATATATATATATATATATATATATATATGTCATGAGATATTATTGCTGATCTTGAGATCTCCGAAAGATGGTGATCACGTCCATGTAGTCGGTTTATTAATCGGACCTCAATTGCAAATTGTAGCGCAGTGCGCGCAGGACGAAAGTTTTCAATTTTGCCTTGCGCAGGAAACGTGTTAATGGTTGAGGTAAAGGAACAGTAGAAAAATGTACTTCCGTTCTGCAATGAAAATGTCGAAAACCTGCGAGCTGAAGCAAGTGAACAACATTGCTGAGTACACATTTGTAATTTGCATTTATTACCTCTGGAATTAGCGTTATAACCAACAAACTCGAAGTTCAAATTAAAGGTTTAAACTGGCTCGGTTAAATAAAAATTCGGTGGTACATTAACCCTCTCCTGCCCAAGACTTCTCGGGGAAAGCGGCTCAAAATGACCAATTTTACATTTTTGGCTGCTGTTTCTTACTGAGAGCGCCTATAGAGATGGGACTACCACCAATCGATAGAGAATTACAATTCTTTCTCTGCATTTTTGAATCCAGGGTTTTTGTGTATCCAATGTACCCGAAAAGTTAGACGCCGTTAAAGTCGGACAAAGTACTGAGATTCTAAGATTCTGAGACGAAATCAACTATGCCTTCATTTAATCTTCATAACCTCCCTTATCACAGGGTAGAACGCCTTTGCCGCCAACTAATTACATACAACCGATGCTGGAATCGTTTAAAATAAAATAGACCACAGTTTGCCGAATTGTCCATTCCGCCAAAGTGCAGCCGTGACTTTATTTCGTAATACCAACCATTGAACTTATTACTTCAAATTCAAATTGTAGTGCGAGTGTCAAACAAAATGGAGCACGTAATTGTGCAACCGGTGTCTGCTTTTTGGAACAGAAACCAAAAATCACCGCTTGTGCCAAATGGCTGCCGCGGGCATAAAAGAGTTAAAACTTGAAAACTTGTAAACTAGAATTGATTTCACAAATACAAATAACGTAGATGCTGTTATGAAATTCTCCCCTTACTTGTTAACCCAACGATTTTTGCCTGCAGCATTCCGGCAAAGACAGGATTTAACCGCCAAGCGAACAAAATTGCAAAGTTTCATTGCCATTTATTATTATTATTTTATTATTATTATTATTGTTATTATTATTATTATTATTATTATTATTATTATTATTATTATTATTATTATTATTATTATTATTATCGTAATAATTAAGATAGCCAGAGATGATACTAAGGTGGATGAACATCTGAGTATGCGTGCAATTGAATGAAAGCATTTCAGACCAAGTTCAGTTTGCTACCTTTATCGCCTTTACCGACATGCACAAATCATAGCCGCTGGAAAAAGGTAGAGCCCAAAATTTGAAACCAGTTAAAGCATAATGCTTTACATTTAGGTTTGAGGACAATCTCTTTTTCCAACCAAATCCTAAGCAAACAGCTTGGAACCATACCTGTATTTCAACGAGAACTGACACTTACATGCAGATTGACAAGTGCACCGCAAAAAAGAAAGTTATCTGCCAAATTCGAAAGGATGGGTTCCCTTTATCGACTACAACTACAGAGTCCATCTCAGTCTCAACTGCTGCTGTCAGTTTCTCAGCAAGTCCCTTCAAATGTGCTGCTTCTACGACATCGTCATCACCATCAACAACACCGTCATTACTGTCGTTATCATCATCCTCATCATCATCATCATCATCATCATTATCATCATCGTCGTCGTCAATCACTCTTACTTCTACTTCCATCGAGAACGATTTTACAGAGCTAAACTCCGCATCATTTTCATCATCGACTGTCTACAGCTTGGCAAGCGTTTCTAGCTCTGCTAATCTTGAAACATTGGTTTCTTCTTCGACAGCTGAGAAGACCACTATTTTTATTTCTTCGACCATTAAATCAGATTATAGTACTAGCAAAAGTTTGTGTTTTAGATCTTTAATGTGCTGTGTGTGCTTAAATGTTGACACTTGAGAATAACTTAGATGATTTAATCATGTCACCTCAGACTTCGCCAGTTTTGGCTAATCCTAACCGCTTACAAGTAAATTGCGATATCGACAAATTTTGGCGTTAAAAATGACTACAAAGCTATGACTAATATCATACTAAGTTCTACCAATAATTCGACACCAGTTTAAACCTGTTAGCCACTGAAATAGTATTATTACAAATTTTGATCGGGACATTTTTGTGGTGTCAGTATTTTAGGTGGTGATTTTCCACCTTTTACGCGGGATGCCAACTCAAGTCTGTTTAAGTCTAAAACTTCTACAGAACCAATATGCACTGAAACAGTAAGAAGAATTTACTTTTTACTTACAAGCATTTGCTTTAGATATTCTCTTCCTACATCACCAACTAATCTTCGTTCAAATACTTAGTACCTAGCTATAGCCTATAAAAATGCATCAACTGAAACATTAAGACAGTTACATTGCTTATATAATTTTTGTGAAGGGAATACACCACCATCAAAGTACGCGCCTTTGTTAACTAAAAATTGACGCTTAGAAATTATTTGTCAGCTGACAGTTATCACCAGGTGCTCACTATGCTGTGATTCTCTTCATATATTGTAATAGGTTAACCCGGGGGTTCTTGGGGAGGTCCGACCCCCCCCCCAACCCGGACAAGATACAAACCCCTACCGTCGACGGGGACGAAAGGCAACGGAGAAATGGACAACGGGAAAGCGAAAATAGCCGGAAGATTAGTTTTCACCAAAATGTTAACAAATTTCTGGTTTTGCCGGAAGTTTTCAACCAAAACGTTTAATGTTTCGTGAACATCATTCAAAATTTTGAAAGCTTTTAAAAATTGAAAATTTTTGTTGTAAATCTTATTAAAAACTTGCAAGTTTTAAAAAGATAGGTTTGTGAATAATTAATTTTGAAACATTTCACAAATTTATTCTTAAGGTGCAAACCTTAATGAAGATGTTAGTTCAAGGTACAAGCCCCCTCTTGAGGACAAGCCATCCCAGGGCCGACTCTATGTTAATGTATGATTGTTATCCCTAGCTCTATAATGTTTAGGTTGGCCACATTGGAAATTCGTTGAAAGACCCGATCTTTGCTTCGGGCTACGTTGCAGGATACATTCGGTCGGACTTTGATGGCAGCAAACTACCCCCTCCCGATGAAAAGCTTCTCGATAAGAAGGATATAAAACTGGCATTAGCATTTTGGAAAGCAAAGCAAACCGGGCCTCTGCTAAGGTCATACGTAATCGACGGAACACCATCTGGAAATCTACCACGGTTGGACAAATTTTGTCAACGTCTAAGACGTGAAGTACAGTAACACTATGGAAAAATTTCTTTAAACTTTATTATTATTATTATTATTATTGCTATTGTTATTATTATTATTATTCTTATTACTACTATTATTAATATTATTATTACCATTATTATTTTTATTATTAAATAGCATAATCTTTACAGACATTTGTAGATACAACTGATTATCGTACTTTCTTTAGAAGCCATTTGCTGTAGACAATAACAATATTCAGTTGATAGAAACTTTAGTTCCTTCGGTGGCACAATGTATTCTAGTGTCCTCTACATCTCATTCTAATACTTGCTTACAGTAATACTAAATTATTACTTTAAAATAGCTTAGCTGTGTAAACTTTCACAATTCACATGCCTTAGATTTAAATGACAAAATTATGCCATTTCTGTAAGATAGTAGCCAAACATTTGCAATTCTGCTTACTGTAATCACTGCATCAGTACAACCAAAACTAAACGGTGCTCTGATCTGGAAATTCATGTGAAAGCTACACCAGAAATTAAATCCGACGCGTTTTCTGTGAATACTTTCCAGTTGAAATTCAGAAATTGTGCCTGTGGTAGATATATATGGGTCAACGTCCCCTGACAATTGTAGTATAAATGTAACCTTCATGCTAGGGTAATGCTCCTTTGCCGAAAAGGGTGCGCGGATCAAAACGGGCTTTGATTCTCATAATGCGTGGTCTTGGTTGCACTTGGCTTATAGGAATCTTGTCTTTGACTATTGCAGGATTGTTACTTTCAAGGTAACTTCCGTGTTTAAGTGTTTACACTGAAGCGGCTCTCGTTCCGTCCAGTTTGTGTTGTTTGTTTAGCGAGGTGGTTTGGTGGTGAGAAAGGCTATTCAAAATTAACTCGTTCATTGAAGAAGCTGTGTCATAGGCACTATTAGCGTGCTGAAGTTTAGTTATAAATAGAAGTTGCTACACCCATAATGATCAGGAAACTTACGTTTAGGTAGCACTATAAACTCGTTGTTTACTGCATATTGTTTATTCGTTTTGAAAGTTCGTCTCTGGTAATATAGGATTCACTGCTTCATTGTCGAGTTGTAGTGACATCATCGTTTGTTCATTAGTTTGTTCGTATCATTAGTTCGTATCATTAGTCATACACAGGTTTGAGGCTAAGGCAAAGTTAAAAACAAGTAAAGATTGTCGTTACACAAAGGTAAAATTGCGGTTCCGCTGTTATCTATCCTTGACGGCAGGACATTGCTCAACTGTGCACGAGCTTAACTTTTTAAAATTCCCACCACACTGACAACGTCTAGATCATGTATAGTATACTATTTGGAGCAATTTATTATGTGACGTAACCCTGAGCTGAACCATTTGTTGGTTCATTATTAAGTTTTTATATGGTGTATTTTTGTAATTATTACTATATTAATTATAAGAGGTATTATTAGAAGTCACCGCTAATTCATCATCACATTTGTATTGATTTACCTTTAGAAATTACACGTTTATTCGCCTCTTACACTGCAGTCAAGACTTAAGTTTGCTTTTGGAGCATCTTGGCGTCATGTTTTTTGCAGAAAATCACTACAGTACTGTAAGTCAGAGAAATGTCTGAAATACTTAACTGCCTGATTTATAGGGTGTTCGCTTAGATTTTTATCTATTCCGTGTTTTGCTAGTATCAACCAGATATCATAGTTAATTCATTGATTCACATATTCTACTTAATTTCTAGTATCTAGGAACTTTACCTATGCTCTTTGTAAATATCCAAAAAAATGAAAAGAGTTAGTAAATGCTAACTGTTACTGTTAATGAGAGTATTACAGCTATTAGTCTATGCTTCAGATTTCTTGTGCATGCATCAGCTCAGCTCTTCACATCTGTACTGTCGTCGCTTTGTCTCTGCAAATGCTAGAATGCCTTGTTACCTTTTTGGTCTTGTCTGGAATCCTTACTTATGAAGATATAATGAGCAAACGCCAATTGGCAGCTTTGTCTTTAGGTAGTTTTGTTCAGTTTATCATATTTATTTTATTTCATTTTTCGTGTCTCAAATTTAATAATTATTACTTTGTTGTTTAGGCTTTAATTATTACTTTGTTGTTTAGGCTTGGCAGGCATTTGCGTAATCATGAATGCTGTGGTCTTCCTTGAGCTACCGTCACCATACTCGTAAGATTACACATTTAACAATACTTAATTGTTTGTATCTGGGCTCATACCTAAACGGGTGGTCAAATTTCACTGACCCTTGTGGAAGCAAATTTGGGTACCCCTTGTGAGAGCGATATTTCTCAAGCGTACTTTCAAAAGCGATTTTAAGCGTTTTTTGTCGTTTTTTAATGAAAAACAGCGATTGTTTAGCTTAAGCAACGTTTTTCGTACATTTTTAGCCAAAAATAGTGATTTTTAATGAAAAATTCCGACGAAGCCAGAAAATTTTTGGGAAATTTAGTCGCAAAACCTATGTTTTGGGCAGTTTTCTTACCCCTTGTGGCCAATTTTCTTACCCCTTGTGGGAGCAATTTTGCGACCCCTTGTGGACGACTTCGCCGAAAGGGGGGGGGTAATTCCCCCTCCTTGTCCACCTGTGTCTGGGCTACGATAAATGCCACTTATGCATCGTTTGGCACATTTTGTACAATTCGTACAGTAAGCTATGGTAAAGTGTCAAAAAGACAAGAATTCTTGATAAAAGCCAGTCTTTACTTAGACGGCAAATTGACGTGGACGAAACCTTGATCTACTCGTGCTGGATGCTTAATGGAGTTTCTTTCGAACCTATGTCCGCCCAACGAAACCATGTAGCGAAACGTTCCCTTTGTTTGGAAGCAAATTTTCTTCCAGTATTAGGACTTAGGAGGCTGGGACAGAATAAACCATGGCTGGGAAAGATCAGATATCACATATGGCACATCTGTTTTGAACATTAATAACTAAAACTTTATTTTACTTCTTAGCTTCTACTAGTTATGTAACTACCTATTCATATCGCATGTTACCGTTACCATAAATATGCAGTTTGCTTATATTTTGCTCTTATTATAAATGAAACTATCTTGTTAGTTGTTGGACCAACTATGGATCCGGAATACACTGGGCAACTACAGCTCCCTCAATTATCTTTGCAATAATTGGTTTGCTGTTTTGCGAAGAGACAGCTAATCAATTGATAGCATTCAAGATTATCTTACCACTACAGAATAAAGAGAAACATAAATCCAGTTTGTAAGGAAACTAAGCTTGATTTATTTATAAGAAATGTGCAAAATAGCATATATGAGGCTGACTGAGTTGTGGGACGTCTCTAATCTTCTGTCATATTAAACTTTATTGCCTCATGCTACATTATTCGAGTTTGGCTGCTTTGAGATAATAGCACTTGATGAAAACGTTTAATATCTTTTAATGCACAAATACAGACTATTTTCATGATATAACAGCACAAAAGATTTTATTTTCTCCTGACAAGGTTAGAAACAAACGCTTTGGACGCGCGCTGCCAGTTGCCACTTGCATTGAGACGATATCAAAGTCAAGCAGTTGATTTCACACGCTGGTCGTTTATTGAAATGCTATCACAAGACGCTGAAAATTAAATCTGATTAATATAAGATTACGCTTCATTTGTAAACCATTCCTCTAGGATATGGGCAGCATTTAGAATCTAGTTATGTCAATCATAACCTCTGCAATTTCCTGATATCTAATGTAACTGAATACGTCTATGAGCAAGCTGAGGCGGTTGACGTCTTGTGGACCTTCAGGTACCGTACAATACGAACCGGGTTGAAACACTACCTGACGCGCAGGATTAAAATGTGGGGTTCCCTGTAGATGCACCAATGGTCCATTCCTTTCTTAACCACTTTTTACGGTGAATTTTTATCAGTCTCGAAAAGAATAAAACCAGTCACTGAATTTCATTTTGTATCGATCATTTCAAGTGTTTCAGAATAAATCTGCGAGGTCTTTTCTTCATAATTCCGTTGAATGTATTGACATGGCTCCTCGGATCTCTTGCCATTTATCATCAATACTTTCATATTTACGTTGTGGTCTTCATTTGCAACATATGTTTCGGGATTGCAATTTTTTCTTTTCATAGTTTGGAAATTCCCCTGGTAAGATAACACTGAAATATGTAGATTGTTAAGGTACTTTCTAAATATTAGTGCTATCCATCCGCACCGCTAAATGATAATAATTTGCTAAATTACAATTTCGTTCCATTACGAATCAAAACAGAGAGTAATTAAGCTAACCGTTTTGATGCACGCAAATAGCATGTCGTCTCCTGTTCATACTTGTACGTCCCCATCTTACGAGTGTGAGGCAATGAAGGCATAAGCAATGTTGCCATTTTTAGAAAGCAGCCCGATTGAATGAATCGCTCTTGTATTTGAGGACATAACCAGCAAGTCCTGCAAGCTCTGCAATTGAATGTTCATTTTCACTACGATTTTCTTAAATTCTGGTACTCTACCTGACGGCTATTACATTTTAGGTGAGAAGATTCTTGGAACGACTGTCATTGAAGGCTTACCAAGCGGTTGCCAAAACATTTCCTTGAACAAATGAAATGAAGACAATGATCAGCTGATAACATTGCTTTATTTAAAAAATATAACTATTTTGTTGTATATGTCAACATTTCAGCCCGGTTGGTTCGTGTAGTTTTGGACAAAAACTAGATATGCATCAATGAGGATCATGGGGTTGGAAGGTGAAGCAGTATAATTACACAAAAATTGTAAAAAGACCTGATTTCAGTCTGGCCTGTGCTGTCAGTGAACACGTACACCTATGTTTTTCTAATAGGAACATCTGAGAATCAATATCATAGCAGTCATTATAGCTGCACTGCAAACTGCTAGTTATATAGCACAGTCCGCCCGAGGGTTTCTGTCATTTAGGCTGCCCTCAAACACTAGCGGCGGCTCCGCCACACCTACCAGAACGTCCATGAACAGTGTGTTTCAGTGAAAATTAGAGGTTTTGTCTAGCAACGGCTACAGGCTTGGCATCTCGTTTGAGGGTAAGGAAAAACTACATATTTCTGTAGTACTATCTACAGGAAACTGTTGTAAAAATGCGGAGGTTCTTTAGTATTTACTTGTGGAAACACTTGTGAAATTTTACTATTCGAAAGGCTGGTAAATGGTAAAGATACTAAACTTTTGTGGGAAATGCAAGAAACTCCGCTAGTGACTGACCGCACAGGAGCACGTTTGGTGAACTGAGGAAGTAATTAGAACTTCCCTTTTCTACCCCCTTTCTAGTTATGACGACATATTAAAGGGTTCGTTGGCAAACCTAGCAGAACCTCTATCATCATAACTTCTATGAAGAAAGTATGCCCTACTGCTTAGTGACTAGGATTGCGCTGCCAGACAGTGGGCTTAGAATAGTTCGGATAAGCAGCTTTTAATTTATTTGTAGTTTCGACATGCATTCTACAGTGTAGCCACCATCCAATTCATAACCGAACCTTATTGCATTATGTTATGCTGAATTTGTGATTTAAGCAGAACACTAATGAGTTCCCACTAGGTCCCGTTGTCGACGGCATGGTGGACATGGGCGCATAACTATCCCACTGCAACAGTCATTCAATTTTTTGATATTCAAAATACTTTGACAATTGTGTAATGGAGAAGCCCGGAAATTTAACCACGGCACTACCACCAGTACTGATGACTGGCGCAATGTAACACAAGCCCTGTCTGCTAAGAAGATCTAATCCAGGTGGTTCTCTTTTAGATCCCGGACGAGCCTCGCAAGGTATGGGGGTGAGTAATTTTTGGGGGACGCCGGACCGACTGGCGCTTAACGAACATGGGGAGATTGGACCGAATAAAACGCTCAGAAATGCCCCAGGCTAGCATTTAACAATTAGAATCAGCTCTACCTTAAATCAGAAAAGTAAAGAAATTAATTAGACAACTGCACATTTAATGGGAACAATACGATTAACACAAAAACAAAATTGGAAAACTAAAATGAGCTAGTTATAAACTTACTACTGCCTATCAATAAGACGAGGCTATCAATAAAAGACACAAGGTAAGAAAAGGGAGGAAGAGAATGGGTAAAAAATGGAGGGAATAGACACCGAGCACAGGAGGGGAGAGGGAGAGTGAGTGGAGCGTTCAAGTGTTTGAAAAAGATAGAAAATGGGGTTTAGAATTTCAGTTGATTTGGAAAGCATATCGGGCGAGCCCCAGAAAGGAAGAAAATCCGGCTCCCAAATTTGAAATCTACCGCGCTCACGTTACCGTATCCTCGCACTTAAGGGAACATGTTCTCTTAAGTGGAATACGGGCAAAATTGGAAAATTTTCTGATTTCACTTAAGGGGGGGGGGTCGCTTTTTGGCCGATTTTTCGACCATCACCGAGTTTGCTCATTTTCACACATTTTGTAGTCCTAATGGGTCCTCAAAACAAGACAGGTGCGTTTTGCGTAATATTGCTTCAATCGTTCTGTAGAGCCCTTCAAAGGTGACCTCGACATGTGTTAAACATAGGAAAATGAAAGAGTTAGGTTAAAAAGTTTGTGGCAGAAAAATTTTTCGCTGTATGCAAGATACAGCGCTGCAACCGTGTTGTACATGTTTAGGACATACCAGAGAGTGCAAATAACCCTTCTGGAACAATTCTGTTGAGTGTCGGATTTTTGGCGATTTTTCAAAGTCAAAATTTCGGAAAATTGGTGCGTTTTGTACCACGAAAAACAGGACCAGCAAAACATTTTCGCCTCTCCTGCACGATTGGCAAAAGCTACAGAAATCGCTTATAGATAGTTGCACTCTACGCATACACAGAATTCTGATGACAGTAGTTGCAAATTTCTACCATTTGAGTGCTCTCAAAACACTTGCCACAAAATCTGCTAATTTTGCCAAAAATCATCATTTTTCTCAATTTTCACGTTCTTTTAATAATTTCTCACTCGTTACCCATTCGAAAGTCACCAAAATTGGCACATAAAACTGTCAATGCCTGCCGGACATTATGGTAAAGGCAAATGCTTCAAGGTAGAACTTTTCTGTCGTGTCGGCTCCTTTGATCTCTTATAGGTCATAAAAGGTCAATTTTTGAAATTTCCAAAATATAGACAAATTGGGTATCATTCGATAGCTACTGACGAGCTGAACAACGTTTCTAATAGAACTATGTGTCAGAAATGTAGTATCTGAAAGTTAGAGCAAGTTAAACTTTCAGGTCACAATTAGGTAGATGGAAAAGGCTCAGTTCACAATTGAAGAATGTACTGTGAACGACTGGCTGGATATCCCGGAGTTGTTTTAGCATTAAAATATTAGCCAACCTAAAAATTAATTTGCAATATTAGTTGACCCAAATTTCGCTGCCGTTCTGTCTCAACACGACCTTGGAGGGCAAATCACAGCAATTTTCAAGTTTTCCAACTTTATAGCTGTATATCTGATTTGGAACTCTAATGTTTTGTCTTGTTTTTGAGAACATATGTACCTATATTGTGTGTGAAATTGAGCGAAATCCGTGTCTATCGATTTTGACCTAAAGCGCCCCCCCCCCCCCCTTAAGGGGGGGGTCCATTTTTGGCCGATTTTTCGACCATCTCCGATTTTGCTCTTTTCGCACATTTTGTTGTCCGATTGGTATATTTTAACGAATTTTTGAAATGAAGGTCGGATCTCTTACGGTTAGCGAGTAATTTCACCTCATAGTTGATGTCAGTATGTGTTAAACATAGGAAACGGAAAAAGTGGTGATTTTTTCCGTGCACCAGAGAAATCTTGCCAACGACAAAATGGAGCACTTCAACGTCCATTCTATATCATATATACGATCTCGAAGGGTGATTTGTAGGAAGCAGAATTTTAATTTAGGCCTTCAAAAATTTTTAATTAATTTTTTAAGTTTGCGAACAGCCAAATTTGACTGTTTTGCAATGTTAAAATTGGGGGTCAGCAAGTTTGATGAAATATTCTGAAAGCTGTAAGCCCTAATTAAAAATTCTACTTCCTACAAATCACAGCTTATGACAAGACATTTCGAACGATACCAATTGATCCTGGTTACCTCTGTCCGATTTCGAGATTTCTCTGGCGCAGAAATCTCAATTTTTAGCAAAATGTAGGAAATTCCAGTTTATTGGCAAATAACCTAGAGCTATGGCAACACAGGCCTATAAAATGTTAGACTATCTATTTGCGCACGATTATTGATGAGTTTAGGTCATGTTTGGGCACAGATGGTGCAGGTTAGTGCACCCAATTGGTCGCTGGGGTCAAATATGGGGGGTCTGACAACCATAATTTCAAAAATAGCGATTTTTCAAATTTTTCGAAATACGTTAAAATTTATATCAATCGAAAGCTCTCATTGTCGGGAACATTTTTTCTTCTTGGACCATTGCCCGCAAATGCACCAAATTCAAGTTATCGGCCGTTAAATGATTTTCGTGGTCAAGGCTTTCCAGCGTCGGTGCTATTATAATTGCAGACACCCATTTCTATCTGTCTTTTCTTCCTTTCCTAAAATCACTAAATAAAGTCATAAAGAAACGTTTTCCCATTAAAAGCTACCCTAAGTTATTTGTTTGCATCAGATATCAAACATACAACCGAATATAGCTCCATTCTCAAGGAAGTTCAGGTGTAAAGTGCCTTTATTTGCTGCGGCACAGCCGTTTTCACCTGTTTTCAAATTGCATGCAATTAATAGCCGGTTACTCGTTAAGTACTGAACGAAACTACTCGAAATTGAAACTCGATATGCAGGACATATGTGACAAAATTTTGTGTGAAAATGAGCAAAATCTGTGACCATAAAATTTTTCATGGTGGACCTCCCCCCCCCCCCCTTAAGAGAACATGTGCGCTTAAGTGAATATTCAGTACCACCAAAAAGCAATCATTGAGGTTGCTTTTTCATTTCCATAATTATTATTGTCACTTTTTATGGTGCGAATGGTGTACGTCATTAGTTTTTCTTGGAAAAAACAAGAAATTCAGTATTCGTTGACCAATTTTTATGAAATTTAATTTTAAAAAACAATTTTTAAATTTAGCCTTTACAATTTTTTGAATTCACTTAAGAGAACACGTTCACTTAAGAGAACATGTTCTCTTAAGTGGGTGTTCCCTTAAGCGCGAGAATACGGTAGTGAAAATCTCTCAACTGTGGTGTGACTAATCTTTTGGAGTGGGAGAATGCATTGGGAAATAAAAACTGTTATAAGTTGATTTTCGTGCTCGATCTTCGGCAAGCCAAATATAAAACAATTTCTATGTAGTGTTATCTTTACGGTTATTGAAGGAAATGAAGTTTTGATATTTTCACGAAAGTTAACCATGAAGATTGCACTACATTATGAAATATACGTTTTTGCATCATAAAAACATATCACAAATACCAGACATTCTACTAAATGAGTAATCAACAGAATTAAGGGGTTATAAAGATTCTTATGGGAATTTTAAGGGTTGGAAGGGATTTACGAAATGTTTCATACATAAAAGGAAATTGGAGGAGAAGTAGTAGTGCTACTGCCTATACTGCAATTGCCGGAATTTCAAGCATATCCGGCTACTACATCCTCGTTTAACTGGAAAATGTCTTTTAGATATTCAACCCCGCCTATATGCCAGGTTTCACTCGAAACTTGTAATTGTTCGAATTTTGAACGTCGATTTGGTCGAAAAATACCACTCTTGATCCACAAATTTCGAGTCATATAGAAGCGCAACCCTGCCCGGGAAGAACCCGCTACATGGTATAAGAAGCCTACGATATAGATCAGTTTGTTTAGCTACTGCCTTTCCTAATAAATGGTTTATGGACCTAAGTACAGGTTTTATAAAAAGGTTAACTAAGATATTATATATAACGATATATCTCATGCTGTTAAATGTATGTGAAAAAGTTAAATAGAAAATATAGATGGAACATAGATAATCTTATTAAATGGTCTGATAACATATTAAAAATTATTAAGTAAAAAATGTACTCCCTTCCAGAATCGCCCAACCATGATGGTAGACTAGAGTTGTGCTCGGGCCTTGAATCGGGCCGGCTCGGGCCCGGATTTTGGAAGAGCAGGCCCGGCCCGGGAACGGCCCGGCTTGTCGTGTAGGCCCGGCCCGGGCCTGACACCGGGCCTCCGGGCCTACCGGGCCTTCCATCGGGCCTCCGGGCCCGGGCCTGACACCGGGCCTCCGGGCCTACCGGGCCTGCCGGGCCTCCGGGCCCGGCCCGGAAAATTTCTTAACGGCTCAACTCTATGGTAGACTATATAACGAATTTAAATGTAAAATCAGAAGCCTTCAAGAAAAATATGTGTTTTGTCCGTTAGATAAAACTAATCTGAACATAGCTATTATTTGTAAGAATTACTATATATATATATATATTCAGTACTTAAAGAACTATGAATACTTTCAGTACATAACAATAACATTTATACCCGGGTGTTACAATCAACGTATTGTATCATTGCAAAAATTCAAAATTATTGTCGTACTAACAATATACCCAATAATCGCTTAAGTCAGCTACCTCATAGTTATTTAATACCTAAGTTCCACAAATCACCCATCAAATTTCGAACTATTATTGCAAGTAGTAATGCTGTACCTAAACCGTCATCGGTATATATATAGACAAAGCGCTGTCTTTGATTAAAATAAGTAGGCAAAACTATGGAAAGTTGCTTATACATATAACTCATTGGATACTGGATAATAGATAATAAGCAGCCAATACTAGATACGTTAAAAAAGTTAAATTCTACTGACAAATTAAAAACTATAAACATATGATTTTACTACATTATATACTAACTTAAAGCACGAACCCATAATATCTTCATTAGACGGGTTAATTTATGCAACCATGCGGAACCCAATGCACTTAACTTATACTGGTATGCATTGGGGAATAGGACTTAATAATAACACTCTTACGTACACTAAACTTATGGAACACGTCAAGTTCCTACTAGTTAATTTGTACTTGACTTGCGGTAATTATGTGTTCAAGAAAATTGTAGGCATACCTATGGGTAGCACTGCTGCTCCTAATATAGCTAATTTGGTCCTTCACGAAATGGAGCACAGGTATGTAATTACTAACAAAAATGACTGTAATACTAAGTTACTAGAACATGCTAACAGGTACATAGATGACATAGCATTCGTTATGGATAATAATTATTTGAATCCATTAAGCATAATATGTATCCAGCTGAACTTGAATTAAATAAAGTTAATACATCCAATTCTGCTGCAGAGGTATTAGATCTTAGCATAAGTATTATTAACATTAAGTTTTTAACTAAGCTCTATGATAAACGAGATGATTTTCCGTTTCTTATTAATAGATTTCCAGCTATGGGATCAAACATATCTCCTAGAATTATTGAAAATACAGTTAACTGTCAAATATCTCGTAGCTATAAAATATGCGATGTGTTCCTTGACTTTGTAGATAATGTTGATAAAATAAAAAATTCCCTAATAGATAGAGGTTATTCCCATAAATCAATAAAACGTATGCTACGTAACTCAACTTTAAAAAACAATGAAATTAAAACAGCAATATCCTCAAATATAGCAGATAAAGTAAAGCTATTGAATGCCATCTCTTAATTCGTGGTCACTTTTGTTACTACAGAATTTCTTTTGTCCCCGTTATTGTAAGCTGTTTGTTTGCTTTGTATTATTTCCGTTTCATTTATACTCTTGATTTATTATGTTTGTTTCATTTATACTAATGATTTAATGTTTTGTGTTACTGAAACCACACCATCAAGCTTGCACTACAACTTCGCACTATTTTGGGCTTTTGCCCGTTATAATTCGGGCTTTTGCCCACTGTAACTTGGGCTTTTGCCTCCTGTAACTTAATGGGCCTTCCCGCCCGACATCTTTTCTTGTTCACTCTTCACGGTCTGATTTAAAACATATTAATTTGTAATATTGGAAACAGTCTTATTAGTTTTATGTTCAAATTCATAATCTTTTTGCTTTCAAAGTATCAAAGTAATCTGATATGGGTATGATTAGGCTCGTTGTACTCAGGTCGTCCTACGGGATGGCTGGCCTAACCAGTACATAAATTCACAAATATTTTTCAAAAAAGTACTAGATCTCTCTGATGATGAGTGCTTCAGGTCCTAATCCCGCTCTGATCTATATGCTTTATAGGTCAACCCATCAGGTTTATATTTACAATTGGTCAGGGCCTGAGGGATTAGGGCCGAAAGACTTTGACCAATTGCTTAAGCTACAAATTAACAAAAATCCCATTTCTTTGCATAGTTTGCAAAGTGAAAAGTATATGTACATTTAGTTTTGTACCAGATTTAATATTTTTGTATATACTTACTCATTAATGTCCTGTATTGTATTGTAATGCGTGGTTATTGATTTCTTATGCTACCTGTTTCAAAAATTCTTTATTTCGATATTTTCAACACCAATCTGAATTGTTAAAATGCTGTGCACCGTTTTCTTTATTTTATTGGTTTCATTTTTTCACTATACGGTCATTGTTAATGCATCATTTTCTTGGTTATCCCCATAATCTAATAAATGTAACATCTATAATCTTCTGTTGTACATGGTCTGTTTATTAGTTCATTGCAGATAATCCTAACCTGTTGTTTTCTCTTTTAGTTTCAATTTAGAAGCGAAGTAATAAAATGAAAAAAAAAGAGAAAAATGGGAAAGAAGCAAGGAAGGTGGGGTGGGTAGAAACAGGAGAAAGTAAAAAATAAAACCAAAAAGAAACAAAAAAAAAAAACCCGAACACCCCGCCCGCCCACAAAAGAAAGAAAGAAAAGGGAAATCCAGGGACACTATAGTTCAAATAGTGATTTGTTGGTCTTGGCCCAAGTCCTTAAGGTGGTAGTACCACTACCGGGATGGACTTTGAACAGATACTGTGAACTAAAAACTTAATCAATCGGCTTGAAATTTGGCACATTTGTTGTTTACCATGTTTTGCATCAAATCCGTTTGCCTGCAACTTGTGGAGGCTGGCTTGCTATCTACACAAGAGGAAATGTAAAGCTTTGAATTTAAATATCTCCTTCATTCCTCTATGAATTCGTTTGAAATTTTCCTGGCAAGCTTTATTAATTTATACGCTCAAGCCGTCTTTTTAGTTATTCGTAAAAGTGCATTTTCGATTTTTTAGCTTATTTTGAAATATTGTAAATTCTATCTCTTGCTTACTACTGTGTTTATCTAAAAACAAAGAAAACGGCCTGAGAGTATGCAGATAAAACATCTGGAAAATTTGGTCAAGTTTGGTCGAAGCGGTGACGTGAAAATCAAAAACAAAGAATTCGCAACTTTTCATTGTTTGTTTGGTTTTGGGAATTCGCTGCCCTTTAACGAGTTCGTTTTAAATCTTAAAATAGATGTGGGGCGTGGGCATAGATGTGTTATGGTGGAGAGGGGAGTGGACCCCTCCTTCCCCATTCCCAAATAGACATGGCCACGACCCCCATTTTAAAAAATTTTGGCTACCCCGCCCCCCAAATTGGTGACCCTCTCCCTCGTAAAAATCTTCAAACCATAGGTGTACCACCTGTTTGGGTTGGGGGTGGAGTAAAAAGTCCAAATCTGGCTTGGGGGGTCTCAAAAATCGGAAATTTTCGAAAAAACTGTACCCAAACTGTACCCAAATTTTTTAGCTAAAAATAGTCCTTTTTGGACATAAGATCTGCTATTTTCGACATAAATATTCTCAAAACTACTCGTATTGCGTTTTACAGCCTAATTTTTAGTGTTTTTATCTATTTCCAGCATAGGTTAACGCGGGGTTAAAGCATAGGTTAAATACACATAAGTAACACAATGACAACCTTTAAAACCCAATAGATTTAATTTTTATATAAAATGACATTACATTACATTGCTTGTGCAAACAATCAGCCATATGTAAAAATCATCTGTAACTTTTGATAGAAACCACGTACAGAAGAGATATGCACATCATTTTAAAGCGCTTTTTGTGCTCTTTCAAATGGTAGAGTAAAATTTAATATGTAAAGTTTAAATAAAATTTTCATTATTTGCTCATGCGCAAAGCTACGATGGTAGCTAGCCAATTATGCACTCTCTGACACCAAGATTTTACGCAAAGATTGTTTGCCACCAGTCTTGCGTTACCCAATGTATTAGGCATGGGCGCGGGTAGTCGGGTACCCGATATCTTGTTAAAACCGGAAAAAACCGGATAAAACCGGATTAATCTGGATCAAGCACAGAGAAAATTTTTGGCTCAGAAAATTTTTAACCACTCAAAATTTTTGGCTAAGAATATTTTTAACCACCTAAGATTTCTTCAGTTTATTATAAAATTTAATACTATAAAAACATACTACAACAGAAAAAGGAAGTAATTGGAAGTGGAATTAGTTCTGGTATTTTTCAAACATTTTATAGTTTGCTCTGTTTGATTTGTTTTTAAAATTTACGATGCTCTAATAATTTTTCTTTCTTTAAATTATTGTTGGAGCAAGCAATATGAGGAACTCGATGAATTAATTAAAACCTATAATTCACAAGATACAAACAAAACTGTTCGCATCAAATTAGTGACTTTTGTCAGTGATCTGCGTTGTTTCCACTGTACGTAACAATATACACTAATTACCATTAGATGGTGTCAATAGTGACTAATATGATCTTGAGAGTCTGATAGAAGTAGTGGATCATATCTTTGAAACAAAAATTTTCTAATTTATGTAAATTCCTTATATCTCAAGTTGTGGGAGACAATTTGAAAGATAAATATGATCTTGCTATTACATTAGTATTGCATATTATGCTAAGTTTCACATACCGCAATATTTCAAAATCACAGTTTATCCCCGCCTGGCTTGTGAAAAACTGTAGACGGGGGCGGGGGGGTATCCCCCAAAACTTTTGAGGAGATTACTCCCACGATTTACATACATACATGTGATGGGGCTGTGTAAAGATTTGGCCCCAAGGGATAGATTATTGGGCGACCAAATACCTTTACCGGGGTGCTGTGCGCTTATAGATGGATACGCAACCCGGACTGGAGATAAATTTCCAGGCCGACCTCGACAAGCCTCGCCAATTAGGACCCAGTAAATCGTGAAACTTAACCTCACTCCCACTACGTTACCCCAATCCTAGGCCTTAGATACCCTACTTACTGAACTAAAGCAATCTAAACATAGCCATAAAACAATAGCCAAGTGGCCGGATTGCTAAATATTTACTGATAGAGGGGGGTATTAAACAAAGTTAGGCAGATACTTACTAGTTACAGGAATTTCCAATGGCAAGAATCACAGAAATATAAAGGATCGGATCATAAAATAATTGGCAATATAGAAATACCTGGGCCCCGATAGCAGATAATCGGAGGTCCCCGTCTGACCTATCACCAGATCAGAGGCCTTGTACTATTCTATCCCGAATTTCCAAGGCACTCAGGGACCACCTCCAAAAATTTCGAAAGAGAACGCGTAACAGAAAATTTGTAGCCAGAAGAACACTAAAAGACCGACCGACTCCGACAAGCGCAAACCAGACTGATCGGAAGCTTTGAAAAGGATCGAAAGAACATACGAGATCACGTGATCACACGTGACCCGCCCAGCCAATCAAATTTGAGAAAGACTTTTGAGAGAATTTCTGAAACCAAATGACAAATTGCTGATCTATCTTTGCAAAAAAACACAGACATTTACATTATTTCAAACACAAATTCGGGAGCTACTGGGCAATTTCAACAAAAACTAGGTACATAAGTTCGACCAATTTTAAATAATAATAAAATATGACAGTAGGGCATCACCGCCCTACTGTACATGTCCCCAGGGCTTACCGCCCGAGCTCCTGCGAGGGAACTGGCGGAAACCCAAAATTTTAAGCCAGAAAGAAATTTTTAGGAAACCGGAAATGAGGGCACGGCCATACGTATGAAGAAAAACTAAGTAAGAAAATAGAGAAATGCCAATGAGAAATAAGTAGTCAAAATAAGTAGTAGAAACGTAAGTAGAAACGAAAATTTTGTGAGGCAAAACAGGTATGGAACCATCCCCGGATCCAACTACAAGGCGCTTGGGCTAAGGTCAACCACGGGCGGAGCGCCGGAGGACCGTCAGCTATGCAAACAGCTGGAATTAGAGCGAAAAATTTTGACAAGTTGAAAGTACCGGATAGGGTGCCATTGCGCGGCATAGCGAGATCACCCTGAGACAGGGGAGCGCTCGCCTCACGACATCGAATCACCTCGATGGTGGGCGCAGACTCACGAAGAGACTACGATGCCGGTACAGTGCCCATGGCTACACAACTATCAGATGGTAGGGAGGCATATGCCGCCGACCCTTCCAGTTTGGTAAGCGTAATTTTAGGGGCAGGGTTCGTTGGGACAACTACCATTTGCGCCCGCAAAAGTAGAATTTTAAGTTAAGTTGTGGTGACCGTACTAAAGGGAATTAAGTAGGGACCTTTTTGTCCATCCCCGGACGCCTCACTGAACGAGTAGCAAGAAATTTGGAACAACTAGAAAAATTTAGGTTAGCTTTTAGGTAAGTTTTAGGTACTTTTTAGGAAATTTTTAGCAAGTACATAAGGCAATACAAGAGCAAAATACAAGGTACATATATACATAAGACACAAAATCACCCGTTTTTATTATGGCTAGACTTTTAGGAGGAACTAGGTTAGGTAGAATTTACTCAAGTTAAAAGGTTAGGTAAGAATTGAATCTATTTAAAATATTAGAATTAAAATAAGGAATCTAAGGTTTAGATAAGAATGCGTAGAAAGGTAAAATTTTAGTAGTTAGAGAAATCGTTTTAAAAGGTAAGTAAATAAAATTAGATCGTTTTGGAATAAGAGATAAAACTTTGGTAGGAATCATTAAAGCAACATATTATGACTAAAAGGAATGACTAAAAAAAACACAAATACCAGTTTCATACGTTACATATTATACATGACACCTAACGTCTCTATCGCACTATCCAATCTTATTCTTCGGTGTCTTCTTTCTTCTGAAATGGGATTAAAGTCACAGATCGGGGAGAAATCACAGTTTATAGTGGCAGTCATAATAGGGAATGGTAGAAGTTGAGCAATATTAAGTCCAAATTGAGGTAGAGTCATAGTTGAGAATCATAATAGAGGATCATAGTTAGGATCATAAGTAGTCACTGTAGAGTAGTCATGGATCATAGGATCAGGAGGGAAGGATATGGTTGTTAGGGACTGGTAGGTACCAACCAATGATTGGGGCAACATCCGCCGTTGCTTCTTCATTGAGGTACTGATGAGTCGTCGTCACCGCCGATGTTGAGGCTATGAGGTTCATCCGTCGTAGATTTTTACCATAGGAAGGAGCCAGCTGGTCAACAAAACATCACCGTTCTGGACCTTTATCCTACCCATCACCGGGCAGGCCCAGCCCATCTCCGGGCGGGAGGGGAGAGTACTAGGCTTCGCCATGCCTAGTACTCGTTGAAGACGGGGCTGTGCTTATCCAGAGACAGCCGCTGATGGGCCTTCTCTGGATGCGCCGGGTCATAGAGCATAGGCCCAGCGCAAGGGCAGTACGTGTTGTCCTCCTGGCCGGGAGGTTCCAGGCCTTCAATGTATACGCCTGTTCTGTTGACCGGGAGGCGCAATCCCGCCGCTCTCATGCGTCTCGGCGGATCTACGATGCCGAAGAAAGGCGGACATAACCCGTCCGTCTGGTAGTGATGGACGGCATTCTCCATGCGCATCCGAATCACTTCCAAGAAGTCCGCATGCTCCTGTGGACTTAGGCGGGTCTTAGTCTTCCAGTCCGCGAAGAAATCTTGCGGACCGCCTTGGGTGAACCATAGGAGCAACTCCGTCCACAGGTTACCCGCGATACTATGACCCTGAAAGATCTTTTGCAGTGAATATAGATCAGGGTACTGCTGGGGCGGAACCTGCGCCAGCGAAGCGGGAGGCAGCCCTTGGAACGAGGGCATAGCGGGTTTAAAGCCCCAGAACTCCTCGCCAGTTGCCTCCGCAAACAGGCATAGGATGTTATCCAGTAGAAAAGCCCGCAGTGCTGGTGACTGGTAGAAATAGTCCCAAAGCACGCGATATAGTGTCCGTACATTGTGACCGGCCTTCCAGCCATTATGCCATGGCGAGTCCGGGGGATCACGCAGGCGTCTGGTGACTTCCACCTTGAGGACGCGACCGGGAGTGTTGCCGTGATGGTTAATGTATCGCTTGACATCAGATCTCTTATAGTAATGCGACTTGCGGAATTGGTACCCATGTTCCGGGTCCGGGAACCGCAGGGTCCCATGCTGCCGTAGGGTGAGTCCACCCGGTACGGGGTGCATGAAAGAGACCTCAAAGCCTTCTCCCTTATAGGGGAAGACAAAGTCCGTTTCGGCGACATCGACTATCCCGTCGAGTCCAGGCTGGTACCAGTTAGCATACGCACATCGGACCGCCTCACCTCTGTTGATCGTGTCAGCAGCGGCGTAATATACATCCTTATACGCCCTATAGCCGGGCCGAGAGAAAAGATGATCATAGGGAGTAAGCTCCGGAAGGATGCGTCCCATCACTTGGGCATGGGCCAACTCACGAGTGGAGGCATACTCGGTAATGAAGAAATAAGGTTCCGAGTCCTCCGTTGGCGGCTTATTAATGGCAATAAAGTGCCATGTAGCCGAACAAGTTCTTGGCCCACGCGCAAGCGGTTTACCACCTTCCGTGGAAGGCTCATTGTCCTCGATCCGGACATATGGAGCCCACTGTGGGAATTTCTGCTGGAGCAAAGCACGGATCTGTGCGATGTCCATTAATGTGACCGTGACTGCCCGTTCGCTCAATGGAGTGAACCAATCCGCAATAACCTTGCGGGTGGCAGTCAAAGCTGGGTGAGGGGCATTCCTACCCGGAATAGCCGGAATTTCGCTACATTCCCATTCATTCCAGAAGTTCTTGTAGTAGACGCAGGGCTCCCTTTTTACCGGGACGCCTGCTACCTCGTCCGGCAAGGGCACGGACAGAGTAAAACGCGGATATTGCGCGTCCATGCTACCCTGCAAAGCGAAAATCCCGGTCTGATTTTCCTTTGCCAAGACATATTGTTCATAGAGTAGCTCGCGGAACGAAGGGAAGTTAGCCGCAGTCCGGGCTTCTTCCAAGGCGCGTACCTGGTCCCCATTCACCGGGACTGTAGGGACGGGTGCCATAGATACCGCCTTTCGCTTTTTCTTGGACCGGGTGCGGGACCGATGTTTATGCGCCCCAGTCAAGGGCTTCGGCTCCTCCTTTGGTGGATAGCCAGTACGGTCTGTGGAGAGGCTATGCCGCCTCTTATCGCCGGGGACTGCACCTTGTGCTGACCCAGCAGGTGGTGCGTCGCGCGAACTAGACTCCGTTCGCTGCGTGGATGGTCCCGCCTGACGGTACTGGGCAGTAAGTCGCGCCTTCTGCCACAGGGCAGAAGCAGGCGACTGATATGGGCGTGGCTGTGCCTGCCCCGTAGGCCGCGGAGGCAACGTACCAAAACCTGTACCCGGTTGAGGTAGACGTTGTGGAGCCGTATATGCCGCGGCTCCAGCCTGAAACGGGCCAGACAGAGCGCCGGCCCCTACAGCCGGTCCCGAGGGTGCCTGGGCCGATGTGTCCATTGACTCCGAGGCAGCCTCCGGTTGTGGGGTCGTGCGTGACAGAGACGTGTCCCTTGACGAGGACGAGGAAGTAGTCCGTCTCAGATCTATACCTTGTACAGACCCAAAACGGGGTCCGCCCGGGAGAACCGGGAAAGGGCCAGGCGCAGGAGAAGCAGGCCGGACTGTCAATGGGCGATATACGGTTGCCCAACTACTCTGCTGTTGGCTCACCGGTATAGCAGGGAAAGACCGGATGGCCGCCGTAAGTCTATTTCCGACTATGTGGCTGGCCGATACCGGAAAGCTCAACCCGCCGTACCGGGGTACCATGTATAACAGACCCCGGGCCAGTAGATGTGGGCCAGGGTCTCGCTGGAAAACCATCATATCCGACTGCAAGCGCCGGGCTGATTCCCGCGCCTGAGGATCTAGGTCGACAGGCATAGATATCCGGCTGAAGTACTCATCACCGGGTACCAGCGCATTAACTGACACGATTACATGTAACGGATGCATCTGGACGCTACCTTGTGCGTCTTTCCAGAACATAACCTGTGCCCACCAGGGTAGGCCAGGTGTTAGCTCGGTTAGGACCTGCCAGTGAACAGGGCCAAACTGCCGGATTGACTCGAGATAAGCTGTCGGGTCAAAACCGGGAGCTGCCCGGTCTAGGGCAGGACCTACCACATAGATGCGCACCGCATCACCCTGTTGGAGAGGGTCCCAGGCATGGGCCGCGTCCATAACCTGGACATGGTTTTCCCGGACATACCGTCTGGGTTGCCCTTCTTGTTGCATATCCGCAGGTAACAACGCCGGTTCCTGATAGTACATAGCAGCCGGCACAAATCTATGCCGGGATGGGCCAGCATGACCGGCCACTTCAGGGTGGAGCAAGAACCGTAAAAACTGCTCCAGCATAGGTAAGGCAATATCGGGCACACCCTCATATACCGAGGTGTTTAAGCCCAGACGCTGCAGCTCCGCATGCGTCGGTAATGCCACCTGGTCCAGTTGGATGACCGGTGGTGCTGGGGGTGGGATATTATACTGTTTAGGGTCAGGGAAGGTAGGGAAAACTAGCGAAGCTAGACTTGGCTGCTGACCAACTACAGCTTCAACTGCTTGGCCTATGGCAGCAGCAGCAGCCTCGTGCGACAAACCCGTCGGAGGCCTTGAGGATGGACCAGGCTGCTGGTCATCCTCCTTCTTAGGTGGAGGCATCCACTGTTTGACAGGTACTGTGACCACCGATGACGTCGATGGTTCCGACGCCGTACTTGCTTGAGATGCCGTACGCTTAGCAGGCGTCGGCGGTTTAGGCGGCGGTGGAGGCGGAAGCTCCTGTTGCGACGCACCCGCTCCGGATGGCGCTGAGTCCGGGGCGGACACCAGCAGCTCCGCTGGGTCCATCCAAGACTTAATAGTTGGCCGAGTCGTAGGCGGGACTGGCTTTGGCGCCGGAGCCTGTACCGGCTTAGGCGCAGCCACCGCAGGTTTCGGCGCTGATTTAGGTGGTGCACTCTGGCGACGAGGAGCTCCTCCGCGTGGAGAAGTACCACGGCCTCTACCGCGACCACCCATACCGCTAGCTGGCTTATGCTTGCGAGAGTACCTGGTATTTGTAAACACCATACCCGGTGGACTTTCAGTCAACGGCGGAGGTCTCTGTTGTTGTTGTTGTCCACTAGGGCCAGGTCCAAACCCTGAACCGGCCGCAAACTGTGCCTGCACCACCTCCTTTGGAGTGGGAGCAGCAGGTGGCTGCTGCTGTGCTGGCGGCGCCGCAGGCACCTGTTCCGTGTCCGCAGCTTGAGGGATTAGAACCTGAATCTCGGGTTCTTCTCCTTCTTCAAGGGATTCCTCATCTGTGAGGTCCCAACCAGTAGGTTCAGGTTTATCCGTATCCTGACGTTGCCGCGGTGATGCTGGCCGAGGCCCCTGATATCCGGGAGCCAACGGGTGCACCCAACCGGCATAAGCGGCACGAGCACTATTCCAGTCCACGTCCGTGGGCGGGATTCGTGGAAAACGCCACAGGTACCATTGCCGAATAAAATCAACTAATGGCCTATAGATGGCATCGCGCAACCCATGCGCCGGGTTGGCGTGTTCACCCAATCGTGGATCGAAAGACCAGAGGGGTGACTGGCGAAGTGAGTCGTCAGGTTGTGAGTCCACTTTCTGTGTAATACAATAGCGAGCAAATTCTTGGCCAGCGGCTTGATACCCGCCCATCGTACCTTTCAGGGCGGTACACTGTTCACCTAACCGGTGAGGACCCATGCCCCTAAGGCGACACCGATTGATCTCCTCTACGACCGAGGGACCAAACGTGACGCAGGTGGAAGAACCGCTATAGTCCACGACGTAAGGACACTGCAGGATGGAACGGACGTGATAAACGGTGCATATATTATGCTGGCGTGTGGGATAGGGGCCCGGAACGCCTTAGGGTGGATTAAGGTTCGCATAGTGATACCATAGTATTTTGAGGGGTCGTTAGTTTCATAGGTGGGAGGGACAGACCAAGTAACAAGTTCATAGGGGACGAACTATTTCCAGGGGCGGGGGCGAGATGGTGCGAAAAGAAATGTGGACCTGCGTAGATAAGGTTAGAAATTAGATTCTTATGAAGGTAAAAGTGGTTTTTGCAAATTTTAATTCGCCAGAGCCTGCCCAAACATCATCAGTCTTTCTAAAAAGTTGCACAGTATTTCTGATTACAAAATACAAATTTTGTTCCAAAATTAAATTCAGGTGTTTCAGAAATAAAAATAGGCATAATTTAATTTAAAGTTAATTCAGTTTACATTTCAATCAATTTTAAGCATAAAACAATCAACTTTTGATTTGATTGCCATGAAAGGAGTTGAAGATTAAAATACATTTTCTCACAACGTTTGTTAGCTTTCCAAGCTCTTAATATTAAAAGTGAAATTTATGTGGAAAGAAATGCAAAGGTCATTAAGATATGACCTCTCCTATTTTCTTTGCAAAATTTCTTTAATCTGCCTAGTAGCGTGCCACTTAAAGACTGATCAAGTCATCATCATAAAAAGAGTCATTAAGTCGGTTCCTCCCCGCAAATTTTACAAAAATCTATCTATAAAAAGACCTTTAGCTACTGGTTCATCACGGCCCATTAAAAACTAGGTTTCATGCATGTTTAAGGAAGCCTGCCTAATTTTACCAACTTGTGGGTGGTTTATTTTCAGTTTTAAACATACTCTATGCGTCAAATTGAAAGGCCCAACATTCAAGAACTGCAGACAGCACCTAGAGCCCTCAAGAAACGCTGTGATCTAGGGATATTTTTCGGTTGCTTTTATATCTTTACTTTCAAATTCCTCATCGAGACGAAAGTTCCATGAAATCAAAGAACCATATGAGCCACACTAACTGCATAAACACCGAGAACCATGAAGCATACATTATGCTTTATGAAATATATTAATAATATGTTAAGTGCTTGCAACTTTACAGTCTCCAGTCGCCAAACAGAGAGGCTTCATCAAGCAATCTCAGGTAAACTTGGAACAGTTTAGAAACCTGAAAGGTCAGACATAAAAATCTAGAACGTCCAGACTTGTGCTTGAACTTGGAAATTGTGCTAAAGGACAGCAAGGTTACTGTATCAATTTCAATTCCAACTAGCTTCGGTCTGTCTTGATTGCAGATATTTAGCAAGACAGAAACAACTGCGTGCATTGCACATCAAATCAAATTTCTTTGTTAGGTTCAGTTAACGAAACTGTCCTAGGACAAAACGGGAACTACCGTTTTAATAAACTATATCAGCTATGATTTATTTTCAGACTACCCATAAACGTCGAGCTAGAAGGAAAAAGCCAGAACTGTCTCCTAAGTCGGAAAGCTCTGCACCGGAAGAAGATTCTTCAGAAAGCAAATCAGAATCAACTGGGAGATCCGGCTCAAATAGTGCCAGCTCCGGAGAAGATCAAAAATCTTGAACAAATTCAAGAATTAATTCAAGTTGTAATGAAAATGCTTTTCATTATTGTCGTAATTGTGGATTTTGTGCAATTAAAGCGTGTTTTGTACCTAAGCAGCCTTACTAGTAAATAGGGAAAATTAAGACCAAGTTTTAAAGCACAAATGTGCCCAGATGAAGAAAAGGGGGCCAAAATTGGCTAAAATCGCCAAAACAGAGTTCAAGGTCAAAAATGGAGTAAAAACGGATTTAGTATGTGATTACTGAATGATCCCTAGCCCAATCTGTGTACCTTGCCTATAGTACCAGGTAAATGATGTAAATAAGTAAGTGTCAATGAATTGCCATGGAATCTGTATATTAATGTCTGCCAAGCTAGAATTGCCCTGAAACCGGTCTTTGTTCATTAACCAGGGGTACAACTGTCTAAGTCGTGATCTGTTCTTTGGGCCGTTATAGAGGCCATCGAACAGCCCGAAATCGTCTATTCCAAACGTGTCCTAAATGAAGGTCAAGAACTGTGCAGAATCGTAAAGAAAATTATGCTAACTCGCTCGTAGAGTTCAGAATCGAACCCTGACCTTCCTATGTACGGGAGGGCCTCCTCTAGAGGCCTCCCACCCCACCCGTGTGGCCAGAAGCGCCTTCCATAATTTTGTAGAACAGAAAAGGAAAAGAATTGTAGAATCTACGGAAATTCCAAAGAACTGTTAGTCTTTGCGGATTCGAACCACAAATCTTAGTTTACAGAGCAGTGGGTCGTTATAGAGACCCCCTCTTCACCCCCGAAGCACAAATTACTGCATCAGTAATTACTAAACAATAATAGTTAACGAATCTTCGTCTGAAACAACAAGAAGTCATATTTACTACATACGATTACAGTTCACTTAAAACCACTTTAAAGCTTCTTTCTTTATTAAAATCTGAAATATAAAAAGTACAAATTAACTATACAATTTCTAACTAATTCCTACGTATTAGTTTTGATTTTCTTCCGTTTTTAAAGGGAGTTTTTAACTCCCCTTTTGTATTCCTTTTTCTCCTTTCCTGGGCCTTTCATCGATTCCGACGCCCAGCTGCCCAGCTGTTAGGGAGCGAAGGGAGCTCCCAGACACCTTACGTGAATGAATTCATTCATACGTTCATTCACGTAAGGTCCCCACATGACTACAGAAGTAGTCACAGTTGGCCTCTCAAAGCACTAGGCTGGAGAAAAGGCCCTGCACTGTCTCAACACACGTGTATAGGTACGTAAGTGTTACAGAGGGGAATAGCCCCTAAAAGGAGATAAACGAAAGAAAAGTAAAATTTAGGTACTTAGGTAGTTATTAGTCGTAGGTAAGATAAAAATGTTAGTTTTAACTTAGGTATTAGTTAGTTTTACTTAGGTAGTTAAGTTTTAGTGGAGGTCCCCCCCTAGACCTCTCGAAGAGGTCTTTATGTATGTTTTTCTGCGTAATAAAGACCCCTTCTACTGGCCGCTAAGAGGCCTTGAAGTGGCCGCCAAGAGGCAACAACGAGAGAAGGAGGAACTTTTGTTCCTCCTAGGATTTATGGGTTCGTACCCCGTCTTTGCAAATACAGAAGCAAAGACGGAGGTAAAAAGGGGGAACCTTTAATAAAAAAGAGAATTAAAAGTTCCCCCCTCCCAAAATTGAGGCTAAGAAATAGCCCTCAAAACTTAACTTACCAATTAGCTAGCTCTTGCTAATTGGCCCAAAAATTCCAAATTTCGACTTCTTCTTAAATTTTTTGTCCTTTTTGTTTCCAATTTCCTTTTGGCCTCTTTATTGGGCCCAAGTTGTTTTCGTCTCTAGAAATCCAACTTCGAGACGTTTGCTTTTCGCATTTGTGGCCATTATTCTTAAGGGCCGTAAAAATCCCCCAAGTCTCGCCACTTGAAGTGTGGCCCGAAAATATTTACTTTGGAGATTTATGGAATACTCTGGAGACGAAATCAACATCACCAAACGTCTTTGACACAATTGCTACAGGTTTAGGATTTACCTTTGATGTTTTACCAAGATAGTGTCTATATTGGGACAACAGCTGTTGAAACGTCTTCACTGTTTTATCATTGCCTTCATCAAGAGTACATAATATAAGAGTGTGCCACTAGGCACACTCTATGTTACCAGAGCAAAAACTATGCTCTGCTCGCTAACGGCCCCCTCCCGCAAATTAGACCCTTCACTTCTAAGAATTTTGTGCGCTATGTTTGTATTCTAAAGCTCGAAGCAGGCACAAAATTCGCCCACGCACTGCTTGTGTTTTCGAGCTTAAGCACATAAACATAAAGTGAGTGAGCGTACCCCCGTTTCGACTAGGTACTGATTTGTGGTGAGGTCACTAGGGTCTGATTTGCGGGGGGGGCCGTTAGCGAGCAGCATAGTTTTTGCTCTGATAACATAGAATGTGCCTAGTGGCACACTCTTATATTGTGTACTGTGGCCTTCATGAGATAGAATATAGTCCATATCATTTCTTAGTTTGGCAGCTTGTTAACCACAGGTTTCCAGCTGTTATGGTACAAATTTCATTTTCCTGAAGCTTGTCATCTTCCTAACAGTGATTCAATCGCTCCTGCAATTGCTGGTATGAGAGCAAGCAGAAAGTTACCACCACTTTCTGGCTTTTTACTGGGCAAAATTTCTGGAGGGGAAGTCTGGGGGGCCAGCCCCCAGGTCTGGGAGGGAACGGATTCCTGGTGGGAGAAACTTTGTTGAAAAAACTTAGTAAAATACCTACGTTTCGCTGCTGAGCTAAACATTTAGCTGATTTTAACCTAAACATAAGTCTAAAATAGCAAACAAAGGCCTGAAAATCCGGCGAACCCGGAAAAAGTTTTGAAAACTAGCCTCAAAACCTTATTTTTCTGTTATCTTTTGAAGTGTGGGAGGTCGGCAGGCCCTAATTCTGGAAGAGGCGTTTCTGGGTAATTGCGAGCCAAGTCTAGGGGCACAGATTTCTGGGGGGAAAGTGAAAGGAAAAGCCTGACTTTATATAATAAGCTTTTGCTGATGCGTTGACCACTCCTAAGATTAGTAATCTTCCTGAGAACTACCCCATGACGACTTAGACGATCACATGAGTGAGTCACCAGAGGTGTTGACAGATATTTTCAAAAAGTGTAGCCATTATTACAACATCACTTGCATTATCTTACTGCAGAACTTGCTTTTCAAGAATTATCAGACTATACCAATGAACTCAAACATTATTGTCCCGATGAAAAATACTCTTGCTCGAAATAAAATGATCGAGTTCGAATCAGTCACTTCACTAGACAGGAACCTTCAGGCAACGGTAAAGTTCTGATTGAAACTTTTGCAGAAGCTAATGAGCTAAGCCACAAATGAGCCCCATTGCTATTTACTGCCACACATTAAACCGAAGGCACATGATCAAACTAGGGTTATAAGTGGCATTCTGCCTGCACAGTTTGCAGGACTCCACCCCTCTCCACTAGATCTCGTACCGACACTGACGATACTCTTTCATGGATTCACATTCTTGTCCGAAGACTGGGACGTCATATTTCTCTTTTTCTTTCAAGTTCTCATCACTAAAGAAGTACATAACAGTGTTAACTGCCTGGTGGCCTATTTTACAGTGCCATGTGTAATGAACTGAGTTGGATTAAATAGGAAATTCGATTGATTTGATTTAATTTCGAGAATGGGGTCGTTTGGATTAGAGGTTCACTTACACGGAAGGTTAGCACGTTTGCCTGGTAAGACAAACTTATGTACCAGATTCCCGAAAGGTGGTTTGCCAAAATCGGGGATCTCTACAGCCAACCTGTTAGGGGTACTATTGTGAGTTCGTTTAAGTAAGGTAGGTAAGGCTCTATCCAATCGCACCTGGAGTATGGATAGGAATGTTCTGACGCAACAGGTCAAAACTAAGGTTACACTGTTAGTCTGCAACTCTGAGTTCAGATCTAATTTAGATCTGAACAGTTTACCTTCTTTATCCTGGGTGGAGATCTCACCTGGATCTCTTTTCAGCAGCTAAAATTGTAGGCCAACAGCTACTAGAAACAAGATTAGTTTATTTACTAAACGGTTATGATTATAATCAAGTGAACAGTAATATTTCACGGCAATTATGAACAATTTTATGGTTTACAATGTTCAAACAAAACAGACTATTTTATCTACCAGAGTTGCCAGCCCTTGGTTGGGGGATCACTCTGAGGGGCGAGAGGTTACAGTGATATAGCTTAATTAAATTAAAGATCTGACCGGTTGCTAGATATTTAGATACTGTTTATTGGTTCTCTTCTTCAGGTATTATTACTGGGCACGTTAGGTGTGTTGCGTATTGTGTGTGTTATACTCAGTTCTACTCTCTATTCGTCTTTTACAGACAATAGACTACAAAACAGGTCAAATATAACAAATAATTAACTAAGATTAACAGGGTGTCGGCTTTAGACAGTTCCGGTCTATGGAGTTGGGTGATCCCGTCAAGCTACACCTGCAGCTTCACGAGTGGTTTCGGACAAGTGGACTAGAGACAATACAGGGGTCGGTCCATGCGGGGTGTTACCAGGAGATGGCTACAAGTATAATTATAATTTAAATTAAACAGTTAATTTAATAGGATTTGCTATCTTCCTTCGTTGATCAGTTGCTTTCTTCTAGTATAGTTATGCAGTTGGCCTAAGCCAGAGACAGCACAGGGATGATAACTTCCAAAGAGAGGATAGATGATCGAACAAAAGAACACATTTTTTGATGCTTTTAAAACGCAAGAATAAACAGTGAACAGAGATTAATTTCCGGTACAGTTTTAGGTTCACCCGACAATGATTAGGTTCCTTTGGTCAAGTCTCTGCCTCAGATTCTTAGACTGCAATTTTCCTCCAATGTACCTTCAATTGTACTGAATAGCGCTTAACAGGATCAGAATCGGATCAGGCAAATCAATATCAATCACTACTGGCTAATCTACTGGATAACTGGACTACTGCTTCTGCAGACACTGGCTCATCAATTCGCTCAAAGCTCCACTGGATCAAAATACTGAGGATCCAAATCCGGCAGGAATGACCTTCGACGAACCTGAATCAAATGGGTTAAAACCCATTAGTTCAGAATACAAGTGCGGGAATCAAACCCAGCAACTATTACTCACTTTTTACGGCTTTCAGAGACGAAAATTAGAACTTTAGTTAATTCTGATTAAGATTTTGTTGAAAACCAGAATTAACACACTTTGACCGCTTTTGCGGGATGAAATGTGACTATTTATGCGTTATTGGCTTGATATAGGTAAAATTTCGCCGAATAAGAGTTTTTGGGCAATTGTCTGCATTGGAATGCCGAAAATCGCTGATTCAACATGTATCCTTTTACAGTTATATTCGGTCTGCGCATAATTAGGTTTGAGGCCTAAAGGCTTTTCTACCAGTCAGGGCCTTTGCGGCAGGAAAGCACCTGTTTCCTGTATAACGAGTTTACAAGAGTAGAAACGTGTATATGCAAATAAAGTTGGTATGTAACCTAATTTTACTATAATATGCAAGATTATTCCTTTTTAAGTTTATTAGAAGATGATTTATTGCAATTCTCAACTCCTATGTAATTGCACAGTATTAATAAATTACTAACTATTATTTATGTGATTTTAGGTTCATGTGGTACTTACGTAACGATATTCGCCGTGTGTGCCATTAAATCCCATGCTTGCTTGTTTGCATTGACTAACAAGTATGATTAGATGCTTATAGCCCAATTTGGCTAGGATTTTTAGACGTTTTTTAGCATAATTTTTGCAATTTGATTAAAACTAACTTTTGCCTTTTGTGCTAAAGGCTGACAAAATGTATGAACTATTTTGCAATGCACTACAAGAAAAACTAGCTCGAGATGAATTTGACTGTTTTAATAACAGGTTTTAGGTATAGGCATAGCTGGCACAATTCTGGCTAATTGATACATACAATTACGAAACAGTGAACAGACTTAACTAATTTGTATTACACGTTTTGGGGACAAAATTCAGCTCTAAATATGTTAAATAGACCAGCACGAAGTCCTTTATTTGCGATTCGTCCACTCCCTTCTTGCGGGGATACCTGCGTGGACGAATCGAGGACCACCTGGTAGTATCAGCTTATCCTGGGGGTCCCCGTGACCCTGGACTGGATTAACTACCTAATTTGCATATTACCTCGATATTGAAATAGGTACTCATTCACACGGTTTATCACATTCATATCCCTCAGATCAACAAATATTCAACAACAAACAGACATTTATACACATTCATACTATTTTCCTGCCTAGTACAGGAGTTTTAGGACAATTTCACAAGGATTGGTCTCATGCACCAGATGAGAACCAATGAATTACCATATATTAAGGATAATCCAGCATGACTGACATTTTGGGTTAATTAAACGTTTCTTTTGACCAACAGAGAGTTCAGTATGATCCATAACTTAACAATCATTGGTAAGATTTACTACAATTTGTTACATCCCTGAAGTCTTGGATTATCCCAATATTGTTAACTACATTATCAATAACCATTCAATCGACTGACATTCATACTGATTTGACAATTTTCACAACCCCTATCGTACAAGGGGAATTTCCGTGAGTCGTCGCCGCAATTATTCAAAACCATTCAATCTGCATATATACAAATCAGGACATTCTACAACCATTCAACCAAATATCCTTGAAACTCGGTTAATTTCGGAACCTCACGCTCCATGAGGGGTTTACCTGAATAACCGCCTTAGGTAGTTATTAGGACCACATTCACATCTAAGTTTTATAACACATTCATGCTTCAGTCTTGCAAAACATTTACATTTCAATCTCACAGAACATTCACACTTCAGACTTGCAGAACATTCACACCTCAATTGTACAAAACAGTCATATTAATAACTATCTTATCTAGCTACTTAAACTAACTAATACATTAAGCTTAGGCTCATTTGTGTAAGAAATTTATAAACTTTGAACTTTGTTGTACGCGAGTTTTACGGCTTTGCAATTCCTTAGAATTGCTTATAAAAGAAATTTTATGGGAAAGGCTTAAACTTCGTAAGTTAAAAAAGTTTTAACTTGACTTTTGACGAAAGCCGGTGAGTAATAATTGCTAAGCAATTATTACTAGCAACGAAGAACAATTGATTAAATCAAATACACAATTAATTAATACTACGAAAAACGAGGAAGCCGGCCATTCCTCTTAAACGACTGCTTGATAATTAATTAAATTAGGTTGACACAGACTCATATTTTAAGAGTTGGCTTTAAAATACCCTATAATTTTTAATACCTAATGATTTTAATGCCGACCTAACGCTGAAATAAAACATAATCTGACTATGGAAGTTCTAGAACTTTCTAGAAGCTTGCTATCTTTTGCACAGGGCCTGCAGCGGCTGGTTGAGCCAGCTGGGCCATTAAGGACCAAAATTAATGAGCTTTGCGAATTATTGCCCCCCAACTGACCCATTGTTGATGGATTTTGTGTGCTGAAATTCTGCAAAACTTTGCGAAATTTTGGTTAACATATAAACGTAACCAATGGGGAAATATTACGAATTTCGACTTGTGTTTCCAATTTTTACGCAATCTACGTAAGTTTCAAAGACTAAAAATGGGAATCTTGATATTCTACGTATTTAACTAGACACGTTCGATTAATTTTCGTAGTAATTTTAATTATGGGGACTTAATTAAGCCCCCTCCGAACTATACGTGTATGTAAAATGTGTATCTTAATTTTCTCTATTGACGCGAACTTTTGTTGTCCTCCTTTTGCTGGACTAGGCCCAACAAAAGTTCACCCGGGGACAAGCCTCTCGTACGTAGGAAAAGAAAGGGACAGCAGTACACCTGACTGCTATGTAGTCTGGGAGGTAGACAACCTCCCAGACAAAGAAAGGAAGAAAGAAAAGTTAGTACAAAGGTTTTTTAGAAGTCCAGTTTTAGGACTTTCCTTTTCAGTAAAGTGAGATTACGAAACAAAAGCTAATCTTACTAAAACATTTTCGTTTATAACTCACTCAATTTTGGGAGTTAAAACATGGGGATTGCATTTTTGGAAATGGGAGAAAATTCTCTTTCTTATGAGCCTAAGTTGTATCACCGACCAAAAATTCATTTCTTACGTAATAATTAGCTAATTAACATAAAATAAGCCTAACTAATACTAATTAACATTATTAATAACAAATTAAAGCCTTAGAACATCGTAAAACATAAATTATTGCAAATTTACGCACTTACGTACTTATTATATTTAATTTCTTACGTACGGCACAGTTATGTGATTATTTCGCTAAACCATCTTCTAATACATGTTATTAAACAATGAAAAATGCTTTTAGACACTGCTGACAAGAATTATTGCATTCTTTTCAACTAGAAATGCTGAATTCTTTCCGTGATAGTTCTACATTCCGATTTTTACGCCAACACTGGAATTCCTGGACTTTTATGATTCTTCTTTTCCTAGTAATCTCTGGCAATGGAAGGGGAGAGTGACCGCACCCGGGTCACTGAGGGAAAGGACACCTGTCCTTTCAAAAAGGGAGATTTCGGAATTGATCTTATTATTATTATTATAATTACCTCAAGTGTGATAAATCATTATTTTGGGCTAACTAATCCTAACTAAGCTTGTAGGTGCCCTTCTTAAGTGTTAGTGTTGGAATAAGTTTAAGCTTTTCCTCTCGCAGTAGTTATAAGATGCTTATTTGGGGCTGGCAACTCTGATTTTAACAATCATACAATTATAATTAATTATGGCTTGGACATAATATCAAAACTAAAACTTAACATAAGCAGGATCTTAGGTTCCATTTTCTGTAGGAACTTCTTTTGGAATGATGACCAATTAGAAACTAACTTTTTAACCACTTTTGAGCATGAGATTTAAGTTATTCCATTACACATGCCTACGAACGATATTGAACATGATTATGTTTGTGTAACATCTATATATCTATACTCTGTTGTTGCATTCTGGGGTCCACCTTACATCGAACTGCAGGTGTAGGTGACAAGGGCTTTACGTTCTTTAGGTTGGCACAATGACGGATGATTGGAAACTGGCACAGTCCGAACCGGAAAAGAACATACCTGCCATTAGAAAAATAGGAACAATATGAACGTGATAGACCGAAGACTCAGGGACTACCGCAGCCTACGACGGTAACGCTGTCGAACACGCCTGCTGACGATAAATCGGGACTGGACGAGTCAGCATGACACTTATTGGCCGTTTTGGAACCGACTCATTTCCAGTGCAGTAAAGCTTAACCAATCGTTGGTTTTTGCCGAAACCCTCATTATCTTTCTGAAGCTGGTTATAGTCTTGTCTTTGGCGTAATGACAGCAGTAGCGTCTTGCAAAGCCATAATACTCATATGCAAACCAGATATCTGAATGAATGTGGGAAGCCGAGACCGTCTCCGTTGAGGTCGTAGGCTCTCGCTGCACCGTTATTGTTGACTTTAGAAACCTGCATACCCGGTGCTCTGTTGAATCTAGCTAAGGCAGGAGAACCTCTGCTCTGCGATATACCTTCCACTCTATGGTGCGGGCACGAAAGCGCATAGTGCCCTGGTCCACCCCATCAGAAACAAATTACTGTCTCATCGCCCTTCAGTTATTGGTTGGGAGCGTCCCCTATTCCAAGGACACAGCTGGCTAAGTCCTAGCCTAGCTCTACCTGCAACTTTCGACGAATATCCACGAGATTCATTACTGAATTGCGGACCTTGTTGCTGAATACGTGCAGTTAAGTACTTAAGGTTCGCCTGAACTTGCTGTCAAAAACTTTTAAGACGCTTATTTTGAGTTAAAGTCTGAGAGTGTTGCTGCTTCATAGCATCTACCAACTTTCCTAGTTTGGTTAGCAAGGAGTCTTGTTCCTAACGTCGCACATATCTTTCAAAGACGGCTGCCTCATAGGCCACCACGTGGGCACATATAGCGCCAATACAATTTAAACCTTTTAAAGCTTCAATCTGTCGAGAGTTTTGGATTGCATCGATGAAATCCTTCGGATTCTGCAAAATGAGCTGTTCGTTAATACAGATTCAACCCATTAATCCCTGTAGAACGTTAAATTATAGTCTAGCAAACTTAAACTAGACCAAAAGAGTGAATTTTGTGTAGAGTTTATTATTCAAGTTAAGTATGACAATGTATACATTTTCTGAAAGCTCAGAAATCAGAGATTTCAAAAATTTTAAAAAATTCTAAAATTTTAGAATTTCAAATTTCAGAAATTTTAGAAACTGTAGGAAAAGAAAAAATAAACGAAATGTAGTCGAGTTTGGTATCAAATTAAAGGTCTCGTTCAGCAGAACCTGAATATGTATCAATCATGCGGATTTGCAGCGGCACGTGGTTCCAGCGGGCCCATATCCCGAAAAATAAAAGTTGCTCCAATCGCTACAAACTTGGGCTCCTTTGAAAGCTCTCATCACGTTGAGTAAAAATTATAATTGGGCCATCGCTCAAAAATGCTGTCTGTGAACGTTATCCCTCTTTAAACCCCAAAAACGGGCTGTTTGGACACTTTTGGAGGGTTTAATCCAAGCTAGCTAAAGCTGTGAGCTGAATCAAGTGAAGCCACTGTGCTACATTATGCGTCTCATCCTTATACACAAGTGTGCAAAACTGCAGCTTTGAATCTTAACGCATGCTTATGATAAGCTAATTTAAACGGACTTCAAAGGAACCGACACGGCGGCACTTTTGAAGTTCGTTTAAATTAGCTTATCTTACGCATGCGCAAGGATTCAAAGCTGCAATTTTGTACACTTGTGTATAATGATGAGAAGCATAATGTAGCACAGTGGCTTGACTTGATTAAAGCTCACAACTTTTGCTAGCCTAGATTAAACTCTCCAAAAGTGTCCAAACAGCCCGTTTTTGGGGTTTAAAGAGGGATAACGTTCACAGACAGCCTTTTTGAGCGATGGCAAAATTATAACTTTTACTCAACGTGATGAGAGCTTTCAAATGAGCCCAAGTTTGTAGCGATTGGAGCAACTTTTATTTTTCGGGATATGGGCCCGCTGGAACTACGTGCCGCCGCAAATCCGCATAATTGATACATATTCGGGTTCTGCTGAACGAGACCTTTAATTTGATACCAAACTCGACTACTTTTCGTTTATTTTTGCTTTTCCTACAGTTTCTAAAATTTCTGAAATTTGAAATTCTAAAATTTTAGAATTTTTTAAAATTTTTGAAATCTCTGATTTCTGAGCTTTCAGAAAATATATACATTGTCATACTTAACTTAAATAATAAACTCTCCACAATATTCACTCTTTTGGTCCAGTTTAAGTTTGCTAGACTATAGTAGCATCTGCATTCTGCATACTATTCAGTACGTATTCCGCACCAGCCTCTGAATTGCATATGCAAAGTCTTGTACACTCTCACTTGGCTTCTGCACACGGATATGCAACTGCTTATTTTTAAAATGTTCAGCATCTGCGGGCATTAAATGTTAAGTGAGATTGTATTCTAAAACATCGATGCTGAACTTTTTGCTAGGTTCTAAGTTAGATGAGACGTCTAGAGGATTGTCTCGCAATTATGCAGGCAAAACTGATAATTGTCAATCAGAATCCCAATTCCTAGCAACTGCAGCAAGTTTAAAAACTTTAAAACCAATCATCTATGCTCAGTTCGTCAGTTCTCCAGAAAAGGACTTCAAGGTTTCTTGGGTGACGACACTTCTGGGACCAGTCCCGTATTTTTAGGCGAAAAGTCAAGAAAGTTTTGGTATTAGCCTTAGGCTTCCAGTAGGTGGACGATACATGGTATTGATTGTTATGGCTTAAAAGACGACACGAAAATGAAACTTTTTGCTGTTACAATCTTTGTACCTACAGTGGTTAGGTCAGTATAAGCAAATTTGAGGTAAGTAAGTTTAAGCATTTTCATGGTCAAAAAATGGCCATTGTCAAGGAAATCTGGTTTTTCAAGTTACTGCCACATGCTAAGGACACAGTTACGTTATTTCTACTCAATCGATACGTCGTCCAAATGCACATTTTATTAGCCTATTAGCCGGACTTTATTGCTTTATGCTGGAGATTTGGCCGAACAACCATTTTGGCAAAACTGCTGTAATTTTATTTTGAACAGCGATTTCTCAAACACTACTCTATTCCGGAGATTTTTGGCATAGTGAAAATCCGCACTTCTGCGGAGGGAGATTTTTCTTGGATTGGGCTAAAACGTTTCGAGTAGCAAGGAAACTCAACGCGAAGTTGCGAAATTTCGTGTTAGCTTGCATTTAGCCAATTTTCTCGACCGCTAAGACTTGCTGTCCCTAATCCAAAAAACGTCACTCGGCCCATACTTCTTTCAATCATGGCACAAAAAGAACCTTTGGCCGCTTCTACAGCTTTGAGAAATCCATATTCAAAATTTTTGGTCTTTATTTAGCCGTTATGTCAGAAAATTGTTGGTCTTTATTTAGCCGTTATGTCAGAAATTTTTTTGCATTTGCATTTGAAAACTAATTTTTGCTGATTTTGTTAGATTCGTAAGCTCGTGTGAACGTCCTGATTGTAAGCTATAAAACGATGCATAGAGATCTTCCCAACAAGCAAAACTGCGAAAGCTATAGCGTTTAAAAATCAGCACAAAAGTACTGCACCAAATGATACCGCCACCTTAAACTGATCAAAATTAAACTTACGCGCCTGATAACCTTTTACGTGTATAGACTTAGGTAGCGCTTGAATTGTGTGAAAATAATCATTGAGGTTGTTTAAAGTAAATCCTGAAGCATTTGCCCGTGCATTTTTATAGCTCCTGCATGTCTTTCTAGACTAGCAAAATCAGGATCTAGTGCTGAAACTTTACCGTCATCGTTTAGTGCCTCATTGTCATCCATCAGGTATTATTTCGTCCTTCATCAAAGAAAAGAAGAAAGAAAAACATAGGCATTTCGCATGCTTTTTTGAAAACAGAAGCCGAGAAATGTCGGAAGTCATACCTGAATCCTTTATGAAGGCAGATCGAAACAGGAGCACCGTTAAGCAAACAACCAAGCTTCAGTACTGAACAGGCACCAAATGGATATCCTAACGAAGACAATGTATATCCTTTATGAAGGCAGATCGAAACAGGAGCACCGTTAAGCAAACAACCAAACTTCAGTACTGAACAGGCACCAAATGGATATCCTAACGAAGACAATGTATATATAAGTTAAGGCCGAGTCAATGTCCGGCCATCAAAAGGCAGTCCGGAATTAAAATGATATGTGTTCAATATCAATAGGTTCGCACATGATATTTGGCCGCGTCTCTTAATAGCCAAAAACAAGGTTGACCATTGGAGCTGAATTAAGAAAGACAAAATATCTGGGTATTAAGACTACTATCCACCAACAAAGTTTCCATAATTGAGACCCTTTAAAAGAAAAGCAGTGAAGAACCAGATTTGCAGAAATAAAGGACATTAATTAACGTTTCCCAAAAGTGTCACACTTATGGCGTGTATAATGCCAGCTCTTGCATTTTAAACATCAAGAAGCAAATCATTAAGTTATGCCCAGACATGTGCAGGAGGGAAAGTTCTGGGTAGGGCGGGGGCGGAGGGCGAAAACCGGATTTTTCCGGTTCGGGGGGAAAATTTTACTGGAAAAATCCGGATTCTGGGGGGGGGAGGCCCCCCTGGGGGGGGGGGGGTCAAGTTGGGGGGGGGAAACCCCCCCCCCCCCCCAAACGCAAAGTTGGGGTCTCTGCGTATCCAATGACACCGGAAAGGCTAAAGTTTGAAGCAAAGTTCCATACTGGTACGGAAACTGGAAAGAAATATCTGGAAATCACCTTTGACCAAGTGTAACAGACCACCTGACCACGCTTTGCTTCCAAGTGAGTGGACGTGCCAGGAGAGCTTGTTGTCTTCGGATGAGGTCCAAAAAGCAGTAGTTAACAAAAGCAGTTTATTTACCGCAAACAGGCAGGCAAACCGCAAACAAACAGAGAGAATCATTAGCAAGGTAAGTGCAAAGACTGCAAGACAAGCATAATGAAACACCAGACTCACGGCTCAAGGTTCGCTATTTTCAATTTGTTCATTCGTTTTATACGAATTCAACTTGTGCTCATTCGTTTACTTTATCTTTTGACGTTATCTTTTGGATATTCAAACAAGTCTGTTTCTCTATATTTTGCACAAGCAGTGAGTAATTTTAGCAGTCCCACTATTACTCAAAAAGGTTCCGTTTCTTATCTTTCAATACCCGTTTTTGCACATCTTTGAGCCAGCCATTAGTTTACAGTTACTTCACGCATTATTGCACCAAAAGATTAATACAAGTCAGTGGTCGGTCCATTAGTTATTAAATAAACCTTTTTCATTTCTATTTTAGGTTTTCTCATTTTCTCTTTAATGTGTTTCTTTCTTCTAAGACTATGTTTCTGCAACTCTGCAACCCATCACAACACCAAACCACGACCCCGCTGGACACAAGCAAAGAAAGCGGTGATTAATTTGCAAAAAACAATGATAAATGTTTCATCTGGATTGTAGTCTCGACACTGCATCCACAAAACGGCCATCCTTGTCGACTGACTAAATATTTAACGTTGGAAGACGACCTTGTTGTTACAGGACTGGAAATGCCCATGAAGTAGAAAAATGTGCACAAGTTTGAAGGTCTCAACTCCATTAGTATCAACATATTTTGAGTGCAAGTAAAATAATTTTTCCTTTGTATCTATACAAGATTAAGTATGAAAAGCACATTGATTTACTGTTCCGGGATTAAAGGCCTTGACCGAGTTTTGAATGAGACAATAATAGAATGAAGTGTTTTTACCTCAGATGCTGACAGTCTTTTTACTCACATGAGAAATTGGTTGTTCATTTGGAAAGTTGTCTTGTCAACAAGTCAAGTAGAGCACCTATCAAAAGATTTAGAGTACACAAACCAAGCAAGATTCCGCGGATGGAGCGCATCAAAATTATGCTTGCTTTATTCCACAGTATATTTTTGAGGCAAAAACCAGGCAGCTGCATTCCAACCAATCTGGCTCGATACCGTGGAATTTGTTTAAAGCTAATTCCTGGCATCAGGTTTCCAGCTGTTCCAGCGTAAAAAAATTTTAACTCTAAGCCCAGTCAAAAACATTTAAGCTGAAATCCAAAAACGTTGGCTCAGTTAAGTTTAAAACTTAGGTGTCTTACTCAGTCCAAGCCATATCGAAGCTGTATTCCAAAAAACAAACCTCAATTCAGCAAAAAGTTTACTTGCTTTATCCCAGTCCGCAGGAATCCATCCACGAAGCTGGAAGTTGGTACTGACAAAAACTGGACAGCGCAATTCCGACCATGTCAGCTCAATTTCGTGGTATCGGAGGCAAAACTTAGCTTGAACGAATCTGCGGAATCTTGCTAGGTTTGTGTGCTCAATATCTTTTGATGGATGCATAGAACGGTTATGCAGGTTGATGAGTGCTTAGAGTTTAAATCTCAACACTGACGCAACACAGATTTTTGGGGTCTAACTAAGAAACTAAATACACGTCAACCGACTCGTCTAAATCATTCATAACTGTCTATCAACGACATCATAATAACAATGTCAATAACTCTTCACCTTGTGTTTGACTGATACTGAAGAAGTGAAATTGGCTTTTGGCATGCAGTCCGCTGTCATCGTTGTGGAAAACAGGTTCTTGATGATAGAGTTAGGAATTATTGTCATTTATGTGGTTCCTACAGAGGTCCTTCTCACAACAGTCTCAGGATCCAATAACATCGTCTAAATAGGAATATCACTGTTGTTTTTCATAGCCTTAGACGATATGATCTTATTATGCAGAAAATTGGGATGATTTTAAAAGATGTGGCCAAAGGTATGAAAGACTATCTGAGCTTTTTACAGAAAAAGACATCCCACAAAAAAGGATGGTAGCGACGACGAGATAGAAGAGAAGATAATTGGTGAGTATGGACGGGAGTTTGTTTTTTGGAAAATTCGGTTTATAGACAGTTGTCCATTTCTTATTGCATTTCTCGAAACCCTTTTCGGAAATTTGGAATCCAATCAGGTGCAAATCCTAGATCCAAACTTTCTACTGAAGGTGATGCTGCAGTATTATCTCGGAACGGGCAGTACCGTTTATGACTACATGGATAGCTGGAACCGGTTTGATGAACGTTGCTTTCCACCAAAAGAAGCTTTCCACAGCAATTTGACAGATGAGGACATTAAATATACCTAGTATCAGCATTCAAATCTATTTGACAAATCTTTAATTGGCAGACTCTCGGACATAATCTCTGCTTGCTAAGTGATGTACTGTTGCTGGCTGACGTATTTGAAAATATCAGAGCTTTATGCCGAAGCGATTACGGCTTGGATCCTATCCCTTACACTACCTCACCTGGTTTGGATAGGATGTTTGTTTTAAGCTAACCGAGATTAGGCTGGAACTTCTCAAAGGCAGCGTTCAGTGCATGTTTTTCCAGCAGGGCATTCGTGGAGGAGTTGCGATGATTTCTCATCGTTATGCTAAAGCGAGCAATCCATATCTGGATGTATATGATGAATCATTATCAAATTCGCATATATTGTATTTAGATGCAAATAACTTTTGCTTGTATGGGTGGGCTGTGAATCAGAAACAGCTTTGTGCAAAATTCCATTGACATTCACAATCAAAAATTGACAAAATCGATCGGGAGGGTGTGAATGAGGAGGGAGAGGAGGTCTAAGTTTTGGAAGTTGATTTAGGCTACCCCAAGGAATCTCATAAACTGCAGAACGACTATCCGTTGGAATCTGGAAAACTTGTAATGCCTAATGGGTTGGCGGGGCAAAAATATGTTTGGGCCGGGGGTAAAAAAGGGAAGAAACCAACCGGCGAAGTAGGAGGGGAGGGAGGTATATAATTTTAATATTATTAATGATTGTGTTTAGTGATGTGTGGGGGTGTGTTGGGGGGGGTATTTTGGGGGGGGGATTTGATGTTAAAATAAATTTGTGAGTGGTGTTTAAATTGGGGGAAAAGAAAACAAAAAATATGGAATAGGGGGGGGTGGGGGGGCGGGGTGGTTGGGGGGGAGGGAAAAGAATGGGGCCTAATGATATGTTATCACCGTATTGTAAGCAACTGAAAGCTGATCCCAATTCAAAGCCCATTCAAAAGTGAACATGCTCGAGTGAACGTTTTGAGTGGGCTACTGCTTTTAATGATCACTTGATAGCAATCTGCATGGCTCGAGCGGCAGTAGAGCTCAACTAACCCAAATACTTTGGATTCAGTGTACACAATCTGTCAAAGCTGCCCCTGTACAATTGCCACTATAACTATATTGTACCCAAGTATAAATATAAATGTAAACTATTGTTTACCAATACTGATACTTTTGTTATTTTATTGAATTTTGATTGAATTTAATCTAATTTAATTTTCAATATCAATAAATAAGTCAACAATGAATATATGATATGCGATGAATATGGGAGGGTTATAGAAGCTGGTTTCGTTGTCACTGTGTCCCAACTTTCACTGCTTTTCTTCACTTCTTTCTCTTCGGTCGCATTTTGGGTGTTGAAAAATCGAAAATAAAATTTCTCAGATTTGGCTGAAATTGGTCTAAAACACGTCAATGGTACCTAGTTTATGTGCTGAAAATGTTAGCTCACTATCTTCTCCCATTAGTCGGCTATGGCCGCCCAAACTTGACTTAATCGCTGTTTTGGCCCAAAATCGGCGATTTTTCGAACTTTGAAGGGCCCTATCTCAAAAGTGGGTCTGGGATTTTGCTAATTTTTTCCAAGGACAATGGTAGCGTATAGATAAATAACATTTATAAAAATTGCGTGGTACTAAGGCATAATAAGGTTGCTAGGTCAAAAAATGTGGAAATGCGTTTACTGATAATGGAGGCTTAAGCGATGTTCTGATCGCTGCAAACTGCCGAATATGAGTGCTAGAAAGCTCAAATTTACAGCGATAGGTGGCCCCTGTATGGCGCCTGTATTATTATTATTATTATTATTACTGACCTGTCTCACTTTACTCTGTCTGCCTGCACACAATTTTAATTGGCGAAGTCACACGGCGACGTCAGTGACAGAGTCGAAAACCACTAATTTTGCTGTAACTAATTGAATATGCGGAGTTGAGCTCTAATATTCGGAGGTTTTCCTTGTACTCCGGGTCGCTACAAGTGCTGAAAGTTTGAGCCAGTTCGATTTCTGAAGATTGTTTATGGTTTGGTTGACCCTACCAGAAATCGGCTGCTAAACAAAACAAAACAAAACTCTGCAGAAAAGATTCAATCACGTTAAGATAAAACCCGTCTGAGTCGAGTTATTTTGTTGTGCCATTTAGGTATGGGTCACCCAAATTGTTGGGTCGTTTGGGTCTGGCCCACGAAACATGACAGTTTCCATTCCTGCTAATTAGCCTTCTTAATGCTTTCTTTTCTTCGTTGTTTTTTGCTTTTCCTGGGCTTCTTCAGCTGGTAACTTAGAAAGGGGTTGGGGGCAATTTCTCATTACCAAAACTGTTCTCACACTCGCAATGGCTGAAAATTGGCCCAAAAATTAACATCTAACGTTTGAAATCTATTTTAGAATTCCCCGAAATTTTCACTTAAAAATCGATTTTTGTTAAGAAACCTTCAAAACTACTGTGTTTGTGCAAAAAGTAACTAATCACTTTAAAAAAGTTGCAAACACCGCTAACTTATGCTTCCAAAAGTACTAAAATTTACATAACTACTTCAACAAGGATCAGTGAAACTTGACCTCAAGTTTAGGTTCAGTTATGGATGACGATCGTCCCCTAAAAAGAAATCTGGTGAGCTGCCTTTTGCAATCCAGACCAATCAAACTCATTCAAACAGCACATAAACTTCACATTTTCATAAAATTAGAAGTCAATTCCATTCTCCAAGATGACCTATGGGTTGGTGTCTCTAAATTCACAAAAACAATCCAATAATAGTAAAAGTTAAAATTTGTAAAGTCTCACATTTTTGGTGTCATTTGCAAGTTAATAATATCAGAAAGTCAATACTTCCAAATAATTAAATAACGCAAATTAGTCAACCAGAACTCTCTTTCTTATTATATTCCAGGGTCGCGGTTGGCAAAGACTAATCCTAAG